>JARFOD010028850.1:0-10681 GCA_031763545.1 Mopalia muscosa
CCCCCCCCCCTCCACACACACATACACACACACACACCGATCCTCAACAAGGGCCAACTATCCAATCTTCTCGTTTGAAGATCTACTCAAAGTATATCTGTCTAGATTAACAATTTCACGAACTAGTACGCAATTAGTCAAGGGATTAACCTCTTAACCCAGGGATTTTATTAACCCAGCTCAACTATTTTCTTCGTCAAAGTAAAACCCTGTCGCTAGTATTTCAGGGCATAAACTAGACATTCCAGACAGTGCAGAAAATGCACTACTGGGGTCATTGGTAAATAAAACAAATTATGTACCACTTACACGGAAACGTTTAGTGGTTATTCTCTTAATTGTTGAAAAAGTGTGATACACAAATTACACGAAACTAAATTGATTCAAATTTAAATAAATAAACTTGTTTAATAGTAAATATCAATTTTTTTATACATGGTTTGATAAGAAAACTAAAACGTCAGCACATATTTATCTGGAAAGGCTATACATAGAAATAGCAGGATCACGGTTTTCTGGATACAGGCAGCAGATATGCTAGCTTATTGCCGATGCTCTAAGATTAAAATTTGTTCACTTAACCTCTTGAGGTTATCTCAATCCCATGACGTCATGTCAGGTCAAGGAGTGAAGGTCAACCACCGTCTAGACCATTGGCATCAAGTTATGATAGCATTAGTGCACGAAACCTGGTGAACATTTATAGTGCGTGACGTCAAGACCATTCGGAATCCTGTGGCCATATACCTTACAGCCTCGGGCCACCATCTTCCAATCGCAAGGGCCAAAAGACAAATAAAGTTCATTCCACCTTGCTACAAGTCGCAGCAAAAACGGGACAAACGTTTACTTGGACTATTGAAGAAACAGCCAACCAATTAGAAAGTCGTTCAGGTGCCAAAGACTGCAACAACAAGCGATGTCGAGACTCGTTAATAGGACTTAAATGATGCATATAAATATATCTTGTTTGAGAGGCATTTAGAAGCTGGTGAATTAGTAAGACATGACGACTGTTATGGATGTACAATTTAAAGTATAATTGTTGAGATTGTAACCATAGCTTGATAACGGTCTTAGCATCGAGATCGAAACGTCGCTACCCAATTATATTCAGAAGTTGTACATCCATAACAGTCGTCATGTCTTACATATAAATATAGCATTTATAGCATAGCTTTCATCCTTTATTTAGAATACCTCCTTCAGTTAAATGAAGGCTTCAATCTTATTTGGTGGGGGTCAAGAGATGTCGTTCGAAAATAGCTGTTGTAGACTATAGCTAACTCAGGGTTTTCCGTCTATGAAGGCAAGGTAGGAAAGAGAAAGGCTTAATGCGACGATCTTCGTTTCCGCCATGCCTCGGGAAGCTCATACTTACTACCACTCAAGGTTAAAAGCGTGAGCTGATAGCGGATTCGTCATTAAACTGCATGTGGTCTTTCGACCATTTTGTAGTTTGCACATAAATTCAGCGAGAATACATCCTATCACTTGTATATTGTTGGTGGTATTACAGGTGTCAGCACTTCTTGGATAGATCGACCTCAACATATCAGTAATCAAATTTTGTACCCCAAAGTTATCATCCATATCCACTGCTTTTATTGGAATGACTCGTAGACGTGCCAATATATAATCTTATATTAGACTTCACTTTACCTTTATTTCTCACGATAGCCTGGATACAAGCAGAGGAACGCCTTTCTTCTTATTTTTTTCATTTTTTAATATTTTTTTTTTCGTTTTTTATATCAAAAAAATATGCTTAAAATAACTGATTTTTTTGTAGTATAAGTTATAGATATATGGCTTTTTTACTTCGAAAACCATACAGCCTTTTAGTCAGAGGGCGCATAAGGTTGGCAATTCTGTATTTTGTATTTCTGTACTATAAAAATGAACGCAATGAAAACTGAAACAGTTGTTTTTGGTGCAAGGCAGTAAACGGGCCATTACCAGTGGTTATATTATAATGCCAATTGCATTGAGATTGTAGATTTGTTTCAAATTTAATTTAAACATGGTTCATCGAGTCTAGGTATTTTTGAATTAGTTAAGCCAAAAAGTCTCTGTTTAACTAAAAGAAATGCTTTTATTTTCTCAAAGTTGATATTAAAAATAAACTTCATATTTTCGATGTAAGGGTTAAACCGATACTTTTATACGGCTGCGAGATATGGTGTTTAAGCAAAATCAGTGACATAGAGACTTTTTATACTAAATATTGCAAGTATACACTCTGATTATCAAAAACGGCGCCTAATGTTTGTATACATAGGGAACTGGAACGAATGAGTCTAGCAGTAGAATATAAAAAGAACTACAGGAGGCCATCCAAATCAAAAGACTGGATCCACAACTTAACAGAGACGAAGGACTATATCTATCAAGTGCGTATGATAATCTCATCTCCCACCAGGCTGAATTTGACTCTGTACCATATAAATATATTATTTTGGTTGTTGATGTTACTTTCATACTTGAAAACGACATCTGGAATGAAATAGAAACGTTGTGTGAAATAAATCAAGACGTTGTTATCCATACTAAGTTGCTCCTTGCCTTATAAAAAGATGGTGTTGAAGTTTTGGTCTAAATCCTGTCCAACAAGGAAACACTCACATACAACGAATACAAACGCCAGTGTGAGCAGTATAACAATAGAAGACTGTATCTTTGGATTCAACGGTTAAACAACTTTTACAGGAATGTGGTTTAAACTTCTTGTTTCTATATGGATCTCCAACAAATATAATTGTATCCAATATAAAGAAGGTTGCAGAAGACGTTTTTATTTCACCTGCTTTGTGCAATCTTCAAGGTTTTCTCGTAGGCCTATCATATGCTAAATGCTGATATGTTAAACAGCTGTAAATTAAATATTGACAACACCCTGCATGACTCAAATATAAAAGTTTTATATAAAGTTTCAATTGAAATTGGAAGGATAGGTCCCTTGTAACTCCAAATCTGTTAAATGAATATTATTTTCTGTTGTGTTGTTTCAAGTACTCAGCTATAAGAATATCTTGTATTTATATGAAATCAAAATTTTGTTAAATCCAAAATCAACACAATCGTAGTAATCAATTTCTAAATTTATTAAAATAGTTATTTCACTTAGACATGAAACTATGACATAATGCTACATGTTTGTCAACCTGATGTAATGATACTATACTTTGTTTGAGTATATTTAAATTGCTCTATGCTTGTTAAGGAGAGGAACGATGTGGCTCGTTCCTGCAATAAACAAATCGAAATTGTATTGTAAAATAAGGTTCATTAGCGGAAGCGGAATATTTGTAGTGTTTTTTTAAAGATTTTTGACACCAGAGGACCGCCTGCATCGTCCACTTTTTTACGTTACGGGACACTCACTAAACCCTAGGTTAGAAACAATAGGACAATGGCGCTATGTCAGACTGCTAACATTTTTCTTCTGTTCGTATACCATAATTTTTAACTGGAAAAACAAAAGAACAATTATCGATATCCATTGTAGGACGTTAAACGCAAACAAGGTGTCACTTGAAACAAAAAGTAATGTCTATAGCCCAAAACAGAGGTAATGCATAATAAACTTCTGGGCCCGGTTGTTCAAAAGTGTATTAACTTTAAACCGTTGCTGTATGATGTCGCGTCACAACTGAATTCCCTTGTGACGTTAGACATTTAAGCCTAACTTAACTTTTTAACAACCCAACCCTGGGTAGTAAAATGCCATAGAAAATTTTATAAAACAGCCTTGACTTAGAAATGTATTGTTGATATAAATAATAAAAAAATATATATACCACAGTGCAATTCGAATGCCATAATGTTGCTCTCGTAAATGGTTGGAAGGATGATCCACTCGACGTATCATGTGAGGGGAGCTATACCTTTCTCAACTAACTCAAGTGATATTTATGGTATTTAAATTGCACCGTGTAATATCATCAATTTTCTACATTTTTATTTAAAGTTAATCATAACTCTCGGAATAATAAAAACAAGGGAAAGCTTTCTACATTTTCATGATGGTTTATTCTTCACAAGTCATTGATAAATCTTGTTGCCAACATTATTTTCGTACACCAACATTACAATTAAACCTTTTCACAATTTTATTTACCTGCAATTAAGGAATTTATCATTGTGCATAAACTAATACTAATTATGTTGTATTTTTATTAAACTTCAAAGCTAAATAAATCTTTGTAATGTAGAGAAAGACAGATCTCGGTATGTCATGTAAATTTTAATCAGTAAACAATTTTCTCCATTAATATAAGGGTATGTATTTGCTATAAATATCAGATCACGGTATGCCATGTCAAATCTAATTAGTAAACTATAATTTTCTCCATTTATATCAGCTCCGTATTCGCTTAAAATAGCAGATCTAGGTATGTCATGTCATTGTTTTACATTATGCAGTGTATCGCATTTCTGAACCTGTCACCATAATTTATTTGACTGGGTAAAAACAATTTGGGTCTTTGGGGCAATTAGCCCAGTACTCCTCCTGTTGTTGAACCCATTGTGCGTCGTAGCATAGATGTGGGGGGCAACAGACCCCACTCATCGGGCGATAACATTTCAGACCTGTTTGGGTAAACCAGAAACAAAGTTATCATAATCGCCATAGCTCGTGTCTATACGGTGGCCCATAGGGGACATACAAGGTTTTTACTTTTCTCTGTTTTTCACTTTTCTCTGTTTTTTACTTTTCTGTGTTTTTATTTTTCTGCCTTTCTTCTACTTTTCTCTGTTTTTTTTTTTTTTTTTAACTTTTCTCTGTTTTTAGTCCAAAGTAGAAGGGCTTGATTAAAACAACTCGCTTGTATTTCAGAGACATTATGTGTTGTTGTTGTAGTAAACTACTGTTTCCCCTAAAAAGTGGACAGGAAGGGAGTTGTCAGAGAGAATAAGTTAAACGTAGAAATACTGAAGAAGGAGGGATTCAATTGGAAGGCAACTTAAGAAGAATAATACAATACATAATTGCTATTTATCATGACATAATTTTCTTCTTCATTGTTATATGTTGTTTTTTTTCTATTTACGATACAGTGTTATAATTAATGAACGAACCAGTGGATATTACAAAGGTAAGTAGCCTATACGTAAATGGTGATCTTCAATTTTCATTGGGTTTTAATTGATTGATTGATTGACTGATTGCTGTATGTCGTGCTTAAGAGTATTTCACATATATATATGACAGCCGTGTATCCAACAATAATTGGCACTGGCACAACCAATATGTGAAGCGTTTTAATAATATTGGAAAGTTCATTTTCCTCCATTGCTAGGTAAAGACAGCATTGCTACTCTTCAAACATACTACCCTTAGCCAGAGGGCTCTATTATCCATAGGCTGACGAAACATCCTTTGTTGGGAGAAATACGATATATTAATTTATAGATCTATGTACAGAACGAACACTTAATGATGAATTTCGGAGGTATCGAGCGTTTTTCGAAAGATAAAAGAATGAAAACCGTACCAAAATCACATGTGCAAACACTATCACACGGCTCTCCTTTCTGCGCACGCCCGGGTATACAAGTTCCGCTCTGGGTTTCTGCAAATAAAAGGTATGTTACGGTAATGTATACGACATGCACAATGTTCACACGGTTCCTGGACTTTTGAATAAATACCTTGAATTCGCCTTAAGTTCTTGATGGACCCAGTGGGTTTAACATGGGCAAATGTTCTTGTTTCATTTTTAATTAAAGATAGTAAAACAATTAATTTGCAATTCCTCTAAAATTTTGGTGATTTCGACCAAATAATAGCGTGATAACTCAACGTGTGAGTGAAACTAAACCCGACAACATAAGCAACACCAACGACTTGTGTGTACGTGACGGCTTAAGGAAGATCTGATACAAAGCAAGTATTGTGGAAAAAGAAAAGGTTACATAGACCAGCTAAGGGGGATATCGGAATACTTTATTTACAGTCGACAGCTGGTCTGCTATACTGATCTACTATTAATCCAAAGTCAATTCTTGAGTCATCATTGAACAGTATACTATCTTTAACAGCATTGTTGTAATGTGATTCTCACAATATCCTGTATGGATTTATTTTGTCCTTCTTACTTAACGGTTCGTATCTGAGTCCTCGCTAAACCCATTGTTTTCTTCCTTTCGTTGAAGATTACAAGAACGAATCGCTTTTTCTCATTCCAATACAGATCGAGGTGTTGAGTGATGACATTATAACAGAATGCATCCCTTTGCGAAATGACGTTGGTTGCCAGCCACATTATGGATGAGATCGGCATAATAATATACTCAGTCAGAAAAGAAATTTCACACTCATAAATTTATAAATATTTTCTTGAAACTTAATACAAGCGATATTATTATTAAAAGAGGTAAATGCGTTGTCAAAGACATCATGAAACATATCAACTCTGACGCACAGAAGCATGCACTTCGTGCGAGCACACATCATGGTTAAAGCATGTTTCCTTGTGTTCCTTGTCAAATGACCTTATGAGACACGTGAAATTGAGCCCACGTTAGCACAGTAGAGTGACATTTCAGGAAAACAAATTTGTTATCGTAAACTATCCGCTGATTTGCAATGCCACGACTTTCAAACATTCAACGTGAACATTGGCATGCTGAATACAGGAATGTCGGTCACTGACGTTGCCTGTGTTGTGGGATGTAGTCGACGGACTATCCATGATCTTCGGACACGTCTCCAACAAATTGGCACTTCAGCAAACCGACCTCGTTCGAGTAGTCCACGTGTGACGACACATGAAGAATACCGACAAATCGTCTTACGTCATTTGCGTAATCGATTTCTCACTGCAACGTCCACTAAGAATGAATTGTTTAGAGGTCGTGTGACTGCCCAAACGTAATCGCCTACGCACCGCTCGTCTCCATGCACGCAAACCATATCATGGACCAATTTTAACCCAGTCACGCCGACCTCAACAGCTTCTCTGAGCACGACATCTGAGATGGACTCAGTGTGATTGGAATAGGGTCGATTTTAGTGACCACTCCAGGCTCACTTTGTACTTCGCTGATGGGAGAGATAGAGTTTGGAGGAGACCCGGTGGGAACGCCCAGTGTTGTGTGCAGGAAGTGGACCGTTTTGGGGGCAGTGGTGTTATGGTTTGGTGTGCCTTCAATGGTCCTGCCCGTTCCCCACTGATGGTCGTTCGAGGAAACCTAACTGCTGCAGGATACAGAGATCAAGTGCTCATTCCAGACCTTTTGCCATTCATGTCAGCTCATGGCCCAGGGCTGACATTCCAACACGATAATGCCAGACCTCACACGGCAAATTTAACACCGAATTTTCTTAGGAATGCTGGCATCAATGTCATGGAGTGGCCATCAACGTCTCCCGACCTTATTCCCATAGAACATGTATGGGATGTGTTGGGCGGAAGACACCGTCAAGTAAGGAATCCTCGCCAGAATTTGCAGGAACTTGGTGCCATTTTGGTTCAATTATGGCCACGCATCCCCCAAGCTGTGTTCAGACGCATCATTCAATTCATGAGGAGACGTTGCGTCGCAGTTGTGAACGCTCATGGATGGCATACGCTCTATTGACATGCTTTCATCAAGTTCTAACTTACCATTTTACTCTCTTACATTTCCGTAGCATTTCCGGTGGAACTAGTTACATTATGAACATGATTTTTATGGTACACCGCCCTTAATGGGTACAAACTGGAATTTAATCATTATTTGAAACCACTTTTCTTGGATGTTCAACTTATCGACATCCAAACGAGTGTGAAGTTTCTTTTATAACTGAGTTTAGTATAATTGAGAATGGCAATACGTTAACGACATTATTAGTATTTAGTAGTATTTCGCTTACCTAATGTGAATAATTTAAACAAAACTATTTCAATAATAGATATGTTTGTTTGATTGAAGTGTTACCTCATATTGAAGGTTATGATAATCATAGGACTAAGGTGAAGGCACTGACCCTAGACCATTAAGAAATACCAGACACAGGTTTTACAAACAGATCGGATTCATCTTACCCTTCGAAGAGAACCAGGAGAGCGGAAGGCTCCTTTCCAACCTCTCATTCAACAATAGAACATTCTACTATATGTGCACACAAAATAACAGTTTTCGTCCAAATTGAGAGCCAGGCCAATCTATCCTTCTAACCATATTGTAACTGTTTGTTAATATTTCAGATTGACATGAACTGTAGCACCAACCTTCTTTTCATATGGACAGTTGGCCTTAGATATTGTAAAGACATAGGTCGATCATAGTTAGGAGGTTAAGGCAAGTATTGGGAAAAATGGCAAAGAAGCCTTGTATTACGATTGAAATCTTGGGTATATTATATAGGTTTTTGTGAAGGTAAACTACAGATACAGAGGCTGAAACACAATTTCATATTTACTCGCCCTGTTATCACATTCAACTGCCACGCCTTCAGATTGACTGCAATCATTAACCCCTGGAGTATTATGAATACAGTATTTGAGACTACTCTCAGATCCAACACAGTTCACTTCATCCAGTAAAATTTCTGATGTAGATGTTTCAGAATAGTAAGAGTAATCAATCTTGGAGTCTCCACTTCAATTAAAAAATTAAAACATAAAGCACAAATAACAGCAATATTCTTGATACTGTAGATGAGATATGTTGTTGAAGACATGCAATAAACCTAGAGTTTTATAATGACCGTCTAAGGGATCCTGGTCAAAAGCTCTTTGAGTCCGTTCTCTCCCATAATATTCTGAGATTCTGTATTCCACATCAAATCAGAATGTACAGGACATTCCTAGGTTGAACAATCCTGGCGCTTTGAAGCTAGCTTCTTTTGCCCCTAAGAGTTAAGAGGAAACACAAAGCCAATCAATTTGGGATGTGTTTGTATTGTGTTATGTTATTACATTGTTTTGTCAGTTTGTTGCCAATGACATCGCTGGTGGATTCCGTCCCCTACCATAAGACCACTATTATGAACTTGCCTTTTGTTAGCCTCGAATATGGTTGTCAATAAAAAAAAGGTGTGTTGTCTTGTTTTATTTGTTCTGGTCATGGACATTTGTTTTGGTGGAGAATTTGGTATTGATGTAAAGTAATTCAGTGGAGGTTTCTGGTCAGTGTAATTTTATAGCCTAAACAGGTCACATTTGGTGTAATTATCACCATTTGATGGAGGAGGGATTGGGCTTCTGTTTACATTCTGAAGGTAGTGTGGCAACCCGTATCATATTCCAGGCTCTGTGACTAAAAATTTCATCTGTCATGCCCTGTCAAGATGTTTATGGGGAACTCCAAAAGGACCAATAAAGATATGTGCCAGGCGCTTTTGCCCAACGAAAGTTTGGCAGGGAGCTGTGGGGTCAAACGTTAACATTACGGCTTATGACAAATTAATAGTGGTCCTGCGCCACCTATAGGGCTGGCACGCTGCCCTTTGAACAGCCTTAAACAAACTCACCAAAGATCCACCAAAGCAATGTGGCTAAACTGGCTAGCAATCGAGCCATGTGGTCAAATATGATGCAATCACATTGAGAAGCCTAAAGCACCTAACTCTTCGAAAACAGCCAGACTCTCCACTGTTTAGACAAACGAGGCGACCTATACTAAATCAAGGCTCGTTTATAACCATAGACGTTTTTGGGCAAATCAATCCACCTCTAGCTGTATGTTTTGGTTGGAAATCTATAAATTAAATCTATGTTTAGTAAAGAAGCGAGGAATTAGTTTATGCTAATATCACAAAATCCATGCCTAGGTGTGCTCATTACAGTAATAATAATATACAGATACTGTTTAACTCACCACAATGTTCACCTATATTCACATGTTCGATATATATTTATTAGTAAGACCTGCATTTACTAACTTATTTACATCTATGTATTAACCTCGTGGTGTGGCCACATCAAGAGCAAACTGACTGGTTATGAAATTACATAATAAAGTGTTTAAACCTCATTGTCTTCTTTGATGGATTGTTCTATAAACTTATCCTGTAAGTATTTAAGAAAAAACTGGCCTAATCAACAAGGCTATCTGAGACTACATTATTGTCTAACTTGTAAAACTATCAGCTTAAATGTCAAACTTGCCTGTAGCCGAGTTGTCTGCACACAACTTCTGCGGCATCCTCATCAAACTGATGATTACATACTGTTCCCCAGACACCATCTACATTCACCTCCACTCTGCCACGGTAACTGGCCCCACCAACAAGTCGTACTGAATAGTACAGTGCACCTGAAGACATTTAGTTTATGTATGAGATAAGACAGTGCCATTTATTGCTCTTAAAATATAATATTGACTCGCCATTGTCCGTCTTTCGGTCCCTCACAATTATTTGTCAACACCATAACTAGAGAATAAATTTAAAACAAGGGATCCATGAATGGATTTTGACGCCCACACTGTTAAGATAGTTTGAAGAGAAGGGTCTACGAGGGGATAGATTCACGATTTGATTTTCCGTCTTGTGCCTAAGCCAGTATAGGCAGAGTTGTGTTAACTAGGTATATTAGACAGACATTACATGGGTCAAAACCAAAACCTGCAAAAGGAAGCTATTAACAAAACATGAAAGTGATCGGAACAGCGGTTCCTGAGATATAGTGATAACAAGAAATAGCAATATGCACAGAACTGCAGAAGACAGACAAATGGATAACAAAAG
>JARFOD010028861.1:0-10681 GCA_031763545.1 Mopalia muscosa
TTGTGTCCGTCGTCATATAAGTGAAATACCCTTGAGTACGACGTTAAACACCAATCAAACAAACAAACAAACATTTTTAGTTAGTAAACTAATTAGAGTTTTTTGACTCAAATTTATGTCATAAGTGAAGCAAGAAATGGTTTATACTTAAATAAGCTCATATGGTCAGTTGGTCAGTGACAACTCAGAAATGCTATTTTTCAAGTGATTGTCAACATCAATGGAACTTGAAAAAAAAGTTCACCAATAAACATTATATTTGGTACGTGGCATACTTCTGTAAAGACATCAGATTGAAATGCAGTTTACCAAATTCTGTAACAATATGACCATTGATGGGTTGTTTTACAATATTCATGCATTATGCTTGTACATATTGTGGACATGATAAGTTGACAATAAAGTGATGTATTTTCACAACTGGACGGGAATTCAGTACAATAAAATCAGCAATACAATATGGCTCTCATTTCATGATTTTATGATATTCTGATGGGCCAGGGTAAACAGACATTTTCCGTTGAAAAATAGGTGTTAAAATTCCCCAACCAGACAGAAGTTTTGTAAACATAACCCAAAAAATATATGTTTACTACCCAAATACTTGAAAATAACTCATCTATAACCCCACAAATGCTTTAAATCTGTGTTTGCCCCCCCCCCCCCCCCTGATGGATAACAATTGCTTATGTTACCTATGGACCTTGAGTCTGAAATAAGGAATCATCATATGTCTTATATGAACCTTTAATATTAATAAAATATTCGCCAGAATACAGTAACTGTCTCTATTTTACAGGAACTGATGGCATACATTGAGAAAGACCCTGATGTGTATCTCGATGTGATTAAAAGAAGAAAACAAGACCAACTAGAACAAGCTGGTATGGTCTCTTTCTTTAAGGTAAACTTTTTATCTATTTCTTTAGATTTCTATGGTTGCATTTATTTGGAGAGTGGCTTCTTAGTACTTTTTGATGCGAGCCCACAGCCTTGGCTTAGTGGTAGCGTGTGTACTACTAAACTGAACCAGCTTTGATGTACCGTTTACCGGAGTCCACCTGTCAACCATCAGGTTTATGAGTGAGTGAGACATGTTGTGGCTCCAGCAATCGCAAGGGGTGGTTTTTACAAGGTTTCCAGTGTGAAGTTGTTAATCCATGGTCATATAAGTGAGATACCCTCAGGGGCTTAGCCAGAAATCAAAAGTAGGGTGTCCAAAATGGTCATTTTGCTTCACTTTTCAAATAACTGGGTGTCCACTTTTCACAGCTTTCCTATTTCCCGCATGTTAAAGTTTATTGAAACAGGGTGTCCAAATAAGGCAGTTGTTCACTTCAGGGCGTCCATTTGGACGGGTGGATGGGTGTCTGCCTTAGCCCTTGGATACCCTTGAGTACGACATTAAACCGCAATCAAACAAACAAACAAACAAACTTGTTGTTGCTTCCAGGGCTGTTGGAGTGGATTCTTTCACCCATTGATTTTAAGAAATGTTTTCATATATGGTAGGCAAAAATGGCTTGACCTGTCTTTCTCAAAGTGACGCTGCAGGTTTTTGCTGTACCAAGAAATTCTCACAGTTTTATCAATACAGGCAGTTTGTTCTTTGTTAATAGCCATTACCAGTTTCAGTCTGTTTTTTAAAAGTCAGTGTTCGAGAAAATGACAAATTAAATTCCTGTTGTCTTGGATTTTTAATCAAATCTGTTTGTGGAGTCTTTGTATTGTGTGTTTGGATTGTCATATGTTGTCTTTGTTTGTTGTCAATGATGTAGATGGTGCTTTCCTTCACCCATTTGGCTAACACTCCTTTGTATTGGTGAAATAAACCTTTATTTGGTCATTAAACCCCAAGCAAATCCATCATGTAAGGGAAATGCCCTTGAGAAAGGTGTTAAACTTACATCTCTGCTGCATTCATGGGATTTTAAATTTAACCAGCTTTGTCATTTGCGTAAATTGATCATTAAATTGAACAGATAAAGATTTTTCAAGGTACATGTTAAACAATATGTGTTTATTTTATGTTGAAGATACAGTAATCCTATATCACATTACGTAAACAAAAATTTGATTTTTGATATAACAGGTGAAAGTGTTAAGTTTGTTCAATGGGGGTGAGTACCCAGGAAGCAAACTGTCTGATGAAGAAAAGATGGAGAAGGTGACACAGCTCAAGTCAGGGATGCAGAAAGCTTTTGACTATTCACAAGGTGAGGAAGCATCTGTTCTGTTCCCACAAGGCTCGCTTTTGAGATTGAAAACTAGCTCTATTGTGAATACTAGCCATCTACTCAAAATATTTTGGAGATTCAACAGCTTTTAGGGTTTTTTTTTTTTTGATTTCTCTTTTTAAGGTTATTTGCTTAGAAATTAACAATCTAAATGCTTGCTTGAAATTTTATTTTTAGCAAAGGGTTGGGAAGGAGCTCCTGGTTCAGGTTATGACTTTAGGCTCTGTCATGGTAACCTGTACCTGTTAAGTGTTATATTTAATTGATGCATATAAATAGACAAAGAGACTGTATTAAAGTTTACATGTAACGTTTATATGTTAGATATAACTGTGATTGTATACAATAGCATAGTACTTTATTTAGCTCTTAAGGAAGACTTTCCAACTTTATCAAAACACATAACATTTTATGGTGCTGCCTGAGTGTCAATAACTGTTGGAATACAGTGTGTCATATAAAGTGAAGTGCCCTTAAGCAAGGCGTAAAAAATCAATCAATCAATACCTAAACCTATGTTGAGTATCTTGTTCTTCTAATATCATTAGGCCCATGGATTAGTGTGAGAGTGTGTGCTTACTAATCCTACTTCAATGTACCGATCACAAGATCGAGTCCAATCAAACAAAGGCAATAATCTAATATCATTAGATGAATCATGATTTATTAATTAATGGACATCCCAGTGCCAGTTTGATAAATACTTTAATTAATATAAATAAATCTGGCAAAGGGCAGTATGGATTTTGACCAATAAAACACCAATAATCTGGAGCACAGGGCTAATGGCTTATCTTTTAAACCGTGACATGTGAAGTTTTCTTTTTCTTGATAGAGGCAAAAGGCCGTAGGTTTTCCAAACGTCTAGCAAATAAGCTGAGTGGAAAGAACCAACAGGATGAGAACTGCCCAATCCCTGTGGCACATGTGAGCCCAAGAAAGTCGTACCAATCTGCACCACCCCCTCCCCCACCACCACCACTGCCATGCTCAGGGGATGCCACACCCACTCGTACACCATTGCCTAACTTAACACGACCTCCACTCAGAGATAGAAATTTACAGGTATTTATTGCATGTTTAATTTAACTATTTTAGATCGTATTTCCTATACAAATAAGATAGTGGCATCAATGTGGGCTAACTAAACTATCACAAAAAAAATGCCCAATTGCATTGAACGAGAAACTCATGACTTCCATTTAAGCTTAAGGCATGCAGCCATGGCTTAGTGGTAGCGAGTGTGCCTTCTTAACTGAACCTGCTTTGATTTACCATTCACCGGATCGAGCCCGCCTGTCGACCATCAGGTTATTCAGGTATATGAGCGAGTCACAAGTTCTGGCTCCGGCTATCGCAGGGGTGGTTTTTACTAGGTTTACTCCCGGTTTTCCACCCACCATTATAAGGTTATGTACATCATAGTATTAGCCAGCTACCCCTCCCTTCTGGATAAAACCCTGTGCAGTGTGAAGTGGACAATCCGTCGTCATATAAGTGAAATACCCTTGAGTACGACGTTAAACACCAATCAAACAAACAAACAATCCATTTAAACTTCAATTTACAACTACCTTTTTTTTTTAAACTAGTCAGTATTGAATACTAATTAGTTTAAAAAAATATAGTTGTCAAAAATGGTCTGCATCCTGACCTGAAGCATTGTATTGTCTGGGAACATCTTCAGTGAAGCAAAAGCCCTCGACCATGGTTTAGTGGTAAGGGTATCAACCTACAAATCCTACTAGGATGTACCACTCACTGGATTGAGTCTACTCCAGTATATGAATGTGTCAGATGATATTGCTTCTGCAGTGGCAGGCTTGGTTCTTTACAAGGGTTTTTTTTTTTTTTTGATTTTTTGCCGAATTTGAGCAAGGAACCTTGTGAAATAAACAATTGGTTGTCATTTAACTGAAATAACTGACTATGACTCTACAGTCCCGTCAGTCAAGCAAACGAATCACTATCAGTGCAGCAAATATTTAACAGAGTTTAATTAAGTCTGGATAAATGTGTTTATATGAGAATTAGAGCAGGTGGCTGGAGGGAGCTTCCTAGTGCTATTAGAGCAAAAGAGGAAATTGATATGTTTGCGATATCTTTGTATTGCCCTGTCCTGTGAGTGTCCAGTATTTGTTCCGTGGTGTTTTTGATTGTTTCCAGAGGTTTTGGGGGGTAGTTTCACCCATTGAGCTGGCACGACATCATGTGAGTGACATAGCCTTAAGTATGGCATTAAACTCAAATCAAACTGAGAATATTAAACGTTATTTTTGAATTTGTATGTGTTTATGCCTCTGTCTTTATTTCCAGGTATCCAGTCCATTCCCAAATAGTGTTGGAAAACCAAAATCACATGTCACTAGAGCTTTAGGGTAAGATATTGTCAGTATTCTGCTGTATTTGTTGATTTGATTGGCTCTATAAATTGACGGCTTGTATAATTGAATACCTGCATCAGACCTGCCTACCCGTGTATTCTGGAGTATTTTGTACACATAATTTATGTTGAATACACCAAAAGGCCATAAAAATACTCAGAAATAAAAATTCTGTGCTTTGCTTTATCACAAAAAATAATTTTAATTGTGAGAAAATACTCCTAAAAAGGATTTTTTTTATATCCCTGCAATTAAATTATCTTTGGGGTAGGAAGGTCTGCTGCATTAATAATTCACTTATCCATATACAGTCACCATCCTTCGTTTAGGACCAATGTGATACAATTTGCTCTTATAATCTTTCTTGTTATAGTTTGCTGAAATTAGATGTGTGATATTTCTCTTTACAGCTCCTCAATATCATATGGATCTACAAGCTCCCTGTCTTCTCTTACGGATGAACTCAATTCTGCAAATCCCATGAAGCGTCTTCGAGTTACTGGACTCAACAAGTAAGACTAAATTCAGATCATCTGCATCTAAAACCAATTTGATAAATTGATCCCTTTCTGGATTGAAGAAATCTTATACCAGTACTGCTTTGTGTTAATCTGCATTTTTTTAAAGTGAGAGAGCTTCCTGATATTTAGGCTGGAGGGCGCTTCATGTTGCCCTGGTGCTCCCTGTTGTTGTCTCATTCTGTCTTTGTTTGTTGCCAGTGGTGTCTAGGGTTTCCTTCACCCATCGGGCTGGCACGTCGTCATATAAGTGAAATACCCTTGAGTACCATGTTAAACCCCAATCAAACAAACAAATCAAACAAACAAATCAAACAAACAAATCCTGATGTTTTGGTGCTCACACAGCTATGGGGCAACATGAGGCTGATTTATTTGTTATATCATAGGAGTGTCATAACCCTAGTACCATATAAACCCCCTAGCAAATGCAATACTACAAATGGTAATATAATAATCAATATTTCTTTTGTATCAGATCACCTGGTGGCACTCCAATCAGACGGAGGAAAGCTGCGCGTCGTGGATCAGGGGCCAGCGTGGCGTCTCTCCCTTACGAGGAACCACTACACATTGCTTTCATGAACATTCTCGAACAGAAATTCAAAAATGTTCGCTCTCCGAGTCCTGTTGGGAGATTTAACAACGGTGCAAGCCCTTCCAGTGCAAACTCCTTTAGCCAGGTTGACTTTACACCTTAAAAAGAGTCATTTATTGCCCAGTGGCAGCTACGTAAATATACAATTGTCCTTCATTTTAATGGGTGGGTGAGTGGTGAGCACTCCTGGAAAAAATGTAAAATTTCTCGCGAGCACTAATTATCATGTTCAAAATTTCTCACCAGATTCTACATACGGCTTAAACATTTTTCTCTCTTTTCTAAAAACATTCTCACCACACATAGGATTTCACGTGACCTTGGGTCTCATGGTTGCATGATTTTCCAGGGGTGTTGGTGTGGGCACCTGTGAGGGAGTAGGAGCCCTGTGAATTTGTACACAATCTTGTACGTGTCATTTATCCTTTGTCTTGTAACTGGCCCTTGTTTTTTGTAAGTAACCTCCCTTGATCTGTGGGCTGGTATGTGTCCTATGAGTGAAATAACCTTTGTAAGGTATTTAATCAGACAGACACTAGTTTAAGCTTGTTGTCATATTTTAAGCCTTGTTCACAATGTCTTGATGTCTTAATCGATAAAATAATAGTATACAATACGTGTTAATTTGTCTACATTCTCACATATTTATTTAGTCATGCTCAATTACTAGTAGTTCTTTAGTATTCCTTTATAACATTCAGAAGGTACAAGCCCTGTGAGGGAGCGGGTGGGCCATATGGCCCTGCAGAATACTCCCTCGGTCAATTGTAAGCGGCTAGAAAAGAGGTTGCTTTCTGTTGCCCTGGTGTTCGCAGAACTAAAGGGCAATGGGAAGCAGTTTTGTTTGTGATGTTCTGTATTTGTGTCCGTCATCATAAGTGAAATACCCTTGAGTACGACGTTAAGAACACAAGCATGCCAAATTTAATATTTTCTTCCAATATTTACAAGGTTTTTTATTGATAACGAATTTTCCCCTATTGAAATTCGAGTATATTGAACATTTTCAAGCCAAATTAAATATTTCATTAAATCTACACACATCTATTAAAGCTCACCACCACTCCCCAGACTTTGTAAATGACAAACCAAAGTAATTATTTTACAGACTATGTTATCTACCTCTGGATCCTCAAGGGGCTGGACATAAAATTTTGTCACATTTAAATGTGAGAACTGGTGGTAGTAAGTGCGCTTCCTAAACTGAACCTGCTTCCATTTACCATTCACCAGATCGAGTCCGCCTGTCGACCATCAGGTATATGAGCGAGTCACATGTTGTGGCTACGGCAATTGTGGGGGTGGTTTTTATGATGTTTCTTCCCAGTTTTCCACCGTAATAAGGCTGTGTACAGTGTGAAGTGGACAATCCAACATCATATAAGTGAAATACCCTTGAGCACAACGTTAAACACCAATCAAACAAACAAACAATCAAAGTGTATTTTTTTTCATGCTGTATGAAGGGAGCATTTTACACAAAACTATTGATGGAAAACATTGGCTTGCAAGTTTTTATGTTTGTAAAAGCAATGTCATAAAAAGGTTTGATTTTCATATTGTCCCATATTGGGTTTAAGTCGGACTATATCTTTATCGCGAGAATAACAAAGTCAATTAAAGTGGTCTTTGGCCTTGTAACCTCAACATGGCATCAAACTGTTCCGTTGTAGCAGTCATTACTGATTATAGAGATACCAGATGGCATGACCAATTCATTATATGGCAAAATCTAGAAGGAATATTGTATTTTATGAAAGTGGCCGATAATATTTTATTTTGCACAATTAATCTGTACTATTTAAAAAAAAAAAAAAAATCCGATAGAATATTTTGCCTGGTGCACGTTTTTCCCCAATAAAATGTCCCACTTATTAGTACATGTTTTCTCAGGACTGATAATGTTTTAACATTGTAGAATTTCGTTCTCATATAATTGGACAATTTATTTACCTGTTATATTTGTTGTATATAAATATCATAGAATCAATTTGTATTGAAGAAACAAAAAATTAACATATTTTGTAATTTTTTTGTTATTTGTTGAATTATACAAGACTTTTTTTTTTATTTCCAAGATAATACTGAAATAAAACAAAACTCACCTTTTTCCTGTTTAATTGTGTTTTATTTTGTTTTTTTCTTTCAAAAGATTATTGAGGTATCTTTGATGGACTATTAAAAGAAGTCTGGGGCCATTTTCTCAAAACGTACGATAAATAAATATCATACGATAAAATTTCATCACGTTAAACTATAGCATAAAAATATCATATAATATTTTATTCTCGTACGATATTTTGTGGCTCCAGATTTGAGCTAGCCAGGTTGGGCTAAATTTCATTCAGAATGACATTTATAATAAATTAACAAAACTAGAATGATCAAATCAGATTTAAATTCAGTGCAACTTTGCATATAGGAGAGGTGGTTATTAGTTCCAGCCCTGTTGAATTTGTCAGTCCTGTCAACTCAAATAAAAAGTATTTTTGTCAGAATTTACTGAATGATGGCTTGTGACTATTTCAAGTTTATAACAAATTCTTGCTTCAATTATTTTACAGTTTCACAGTACATTGTAATCTAAGTTTGAGTGTCCTAAATGAATTAATAAGAGGATCTGCAATATTCATACCTGGGTTTCCACTATATAAAAAGTTCGGATTTGTAGAAGGGTTAAAATACTGTTTATATGCTGAAAGAAATCTGTTGTATTATGATTAGGCCCGAATCCGTCAGTCTGGTCAAATGGCCCCGATCTGTTTACACAACAGAACTACAAAAATGTAAGTCTTATCTGCATGAAACCTGCGGGTGGTTGGAGGGAGCTTCATGTTGCCCTGGTGCTCTCAGAGCTAAAGGGGAACAGGAAACCGATCTGTTTGTGGTGTTTGTATTGCGTCCTGTTCTTTTCATCCTGTATTTGTTCTGTCCTGTCTTTGTTTGTTGCCAATCTTTGTTGGGGGCCAACATTTGTTTCTTGATCTTTAATGAGTTTAATTCGTTCTGGTCAGACATCAGTTGGAAGTTCTCTTGGTTCATTCTTCAAACAGGGAACAATAACTATAGCTCCTATGAGCACAATGGTCAGGACAGCTAGCTGGCCTTGGAGTCGCACCATTGGACAGATAAACGGCGCCATTGCTGCTCCAATGGACATCCCTACAGAGTGGAAACATGGGTACATCATTCCTACAGCAGCTCCTGGTGCCCTCTTCTGATATAGACCTGTCAAATTATAAAAAAGATGTGCATTCGATTCGCTTACTGATTTAAACCTGCAACTAAAGTCTGTTCAAACTAAGAAAGTGTTATCCCAAAATATCTATATAAAAAAACTGTTAATATTCACTTTCTTAAAGACACAAAATTTAATTTTTTTCATAAAAAAAGATGTAAAAAACGAATCAAGGAAAATCCTGTTTGATGCATGTTCAGCTTCAATGGCGTAGATGGTCAATAAAGAATTGAGATTAAATCACCCTTAAAGTTTTCTCAAGGTTTAATATTATTGTTTCATTTCCAGACACTGGTTTTAACTGAAATTTCCATGACCATATGTCACATTGGTCGCTGGACGAGGCTAGTGCAACCACTCAAATACTGCTATTGGAGTGACATTTAGACATTGGACATAAACAAATAACAATTTCTTCATATATTTTTCACAACATTTCTTCCTCATTTCAGACATCGATTTGAAGTATTTGAAACATGCTGACAAAAAGAGGAAATGGTTGTCAACTTGTCTTTCATACTGATTGCATCTCGTTGACAAGCAGCCTGTATTGTATAACTATTTTAGCTCCACCAGGAACTTGATGTACAATTATAAAACAGCACTGCATGCAGCGCCAGCAGCGGGTTGGAACCATGTTATGTAGAAAGTATATAGCTATGGGATCTTCCTATATATCTTTCCATGAAAGGAAAAAAATGAAAGAACTCGTCTGGCGCATTTCTGTTATTTTCACTGATAAATATGAATGTTGAGTTTTGGATATCTTTTTAGACATCAAAATGGAATACTAATTTTTCGAAAGCTTGGTTGCCAAAATGAGTAAGTTATTTGTCGTTATTATTTCAGTAAAATGTCATTGCAAGTTTTAAATTCCAATACGATCTTTTTGCCTAAAACAGTTGTGAATTGAAGCGGCTTTATGGGCGCTATATGTTACAGCTCCTATATCCAAAATGTTTTGAGGAGAAAAGAGCATATTACGATTCAGACGAATTGAAGGTTGATTCCAGCTGCCCGCTTTGTACTAAGAGGCTGGTGGACGGTGACAAATACCAACAGGTTTTATATCAAGGGAATAAATCTATAATTTGAACAGTTTTGTTCACAAAACAATTGCGTATTTGTGCGTTTGTTTTAGAATTTACACAAGTAAATAAACGGACACAATATAGGCAGTCAAGCAAATACGAAAGGCTTATTTTATATGCACCGCAGGTCATTGAATTAAGAGCGTCCCAAGTTGTCCCAGAATTAGGTTGATTGATTAATTGATTGATGTTTTATGCCGTGCTTAATGAGTCAAATGTTGGTTGCCGTTTGAATAGCGTGTCATGCAACAACCTGTGCATCGCAGATGATATGAGCTTAATTGCTCCATCTGCACCGGCTCTGAATAAATTATTAAACATATGAGAAAACTATGCACAATCTCATGACATACTGTTTAACTCTAAACAATCAGTCTCTATGTTGTTTGAGTGCAAAAATGTAAATATTGTTAAACTAAGGTTTTTATGCTTAAGTTTCCTGGTCAGATCATCAATTATGGAATATATAGATTAAAAAAAGTGACATCACTCCACCTTGACGCATGTCGTTTGTCGGATACACCAAACATGTCAGACATCCCCCACTGGATACAGAATAACTGTTTACAATACCAGTTTAACAAAAGACGTATGAGAACAATTGGTACATTTTTA
>JARFOD010028872.1:0-10681 GCA_031763545.1 Mopalia muscosa
CATTGGATAGTTCAAAATTGGCTGACCAACCAGAGTGCAGGAAAACTTAGCAGCACAGGATTTGATGACTCAACTGGCACTTGTGATCATCTTTAATGACTGATAACCAGATCATGTTATGAAAATGGAAATTAATGTATTGTGTTATACACAAAACGTTTTACTTATTTATAGAATATGTTTTTTTGGGTGATCTTCTCCTTTAACCATGGCTAATCGTTTGAACCAGCACACAGGTCTGAGTGGACTCGAAATGGAATGGAATAAAAGGGATTCAGTACATTTGAAGGACTCTCGATCGACCAAACCTTTCGGGTTTCTCTTTGCAACGATATCATCACAACGCTCGGCGGTAATTCATGTATGAATATGCACAAAAATAGTATATTTTGTTTGGCGGAAGGCACACTATCCATACACACTAATAAACTTGACGAATTCCATACCGCTTTAGAATACGCAAGTGCGGAAGTGCATTATGGGCTGGACCCACGGCCGATAACAACTATGAATTTGTCTACACAACTTGGACTATACCTTGTCAATTGATTTGACAAAGATTTTATTTCTTCGATTAGGAGTTAACGTCGTTCTCAGGGATATTTCGCTTGAATGGCAACATATCGACGATTTCACACATTTCTTTGCTTAATTATGGTAAAAAAAAATCAGCGGGATAACCTAGTACAAACGTCCCGCGCGATTGCGGGAGACCCATCTTGTGACTAGTTCGACCGGCGAACTTGAAGCTGCGAGAGGCACATCGATGTACGATTCTTAGTTAGTCCAAACGCTAACCACTCAATGACGGTAGCATGCGTTTAGATAAAGAACTTTGTCAAAGTGGCCACGTACGAAATGATATGTAGGAAAAGTACATTCGACAACTTCCGAGTGATACAACTTCCATAGTGATTACTCGTTATATTACCCCGAAGGCGTCGTTGAAATCCGAAACCAACACACACGCACATTTATATTGTCATAAGGATCCTTCAAGTTTGAGGTTTTCATTAACACTAATCCTGAGCACAGCAATTGACTCTTCTAATTTTGTTCAATGCTAAATTTAATATTCAAAGTTAGATCACGTGAATGACAGCGATTTGAGCGGGGATAGGAAAATATTTTAAAGCATCCTTTTATCGAGCGTTGCCTTGGGTCACCGCCATATATATAGGAATATCGACGCAAAAGATAAATATATAGGAAGTTCACCGAGATCAGTCGTTATTTTATTGATAACAATTGAACCTATGACAGACACAATTACACAGTATAGACAGGGGCGTTATAGAGCTTCAAGTACGCTCTAAACATGTGATGAAATAGCCGTCATGCCGGCGGTCACATTATGTCTCTATCCCTGTAACCAGGTATCAGTTACAGGCTGTGTTAGAGGTTTTAAATCAACATCTCAACATAAATAGCCTGTTGCTGTAGTTGTTTTGTTGCTGCAATGGCCAATTAACCAGACAATCAATACAATAATAAATAAATGAATAATTAAATAAATAAATAAATGGGTAATTCTTATGAGAAATTACACTATTTCTTGTTTTGCTTTCACTGGCTAATGCCTTTAAGCCTAGCTTATGTCACAGTTACGTCGAGTGAGAACTAATTCCGATCATCTCCAGTGGACCAGTTGACGATCGGCGACAACTTATCTGTTGTAGCTTTGAATGTGACGTAAGCGCATCTGCGCATCTGCGTCTCTTCTACGTCTATCAGTTCCAGATGTTCTACTTTCTACGTCCAGTTGCAACTGATCCGGAGTAGTTCTAAGCAATCGCAAGTAACGTAAGCGGTCTAACGACTTCGATCAACTGCATGTAGTTCCAGTGAGTTGCGTCTAAAGTTTGACGTGCGTGGTGTTTTGTGACATAAGCGCTCAGTTGTGTTCAGTCACCGTCAGTTCTATCGCATCGCAGTGTGACATAAGCAGGCCTTAAGGATCAACACGGTTAATGATCAAGCTTGTCCTCATTTGAATGAACTAGAGATATTTACTCTGGTGGTTCTAACAAGGTTTCCTCTTGGGTTTCCACCGTAATTAGACAAGGAACAGTGTGAAGTGGACAATCCGTCGTCATATAAGAGCAATACACCTGAGAACAACTTTAATTTCCAAAATCAACCACATCATGTTTGAGGTGACCCGGAGAACTAACCTCGGACATTATATGGCATTTCTAGAGACAGAAGACAGCTCAATTACATTTACTTTAACAATTGTTCCAACAGTTTTTGACACCATTATATTATTGCAGGCATTCACTTCCGGACATATTCGTGAGGAATCACTCCGCCACGTGGAATGTGTTAACCCGATCTTGCCCTGGGAGCATCTCTATTAATATGAAAAACGAAAGTCCAAATCGAATAAATAAAAATGAATCAATAAAAATATAAACAAGGCATATACCCCTCGCTAAGCATTGTCGGCTTACATAACACTGACAGACAAAAATAACATTAAAGAAGAATTAATGAGCCAAAAACCTTTGGGGTAATTGGGCCAAATTTCAAACATTTCTGGTCGTATGACTTGTTTGAAAAGATGTTAAACCTAGATTAATCATATCAGTATTAACACATCCTGTTAAATTCAGACAAATTATTTTAGTTCGCCAGATCACAAAGGGTATTTGAAGCAACTCCGGTATGGATTTTGTGCGCATCAACATCCGGAAATACTCATAAAGAGGCTCAAGGGAATTCCCAAAGCTTCCATTCCATTAAGAGGTATTGATTTAGCACAGTTACAAATCCCGTGGCGATCTCATAGAAAATGACAACCTGCGGCGCGTCGTATCGTATTCACAGGTCAACATAATATAAGAAACGCAAAATATTGTTAAAAACTGTTTTTCGTAGTTATTCGGTGAAAATCGAGTTTTTTAAAGGCGTAGTTGAAAGTAACTTAATAGGACAAAAAGCATATTTAACGATTCGGTTGGCATATCACAAGACCTCCTTCTGACATCTTGGATAAAATGGACACTCAAACAGTATTTATTTGAATAATTTAAAAGACGCCATGTTAAGATAAATTGGGTAGCAAGCAGCAGCACTCAGTTTATATTCATTAATCATAGAGAATTAGGTTAATCGATTTGGAAAAATTGTTTGGAGAAAAAATTATTCTTTCTATACAACAAAACTGTTCAGGTATTTTACAACAACAGTAATCCAACAATAATAACGACAGAAACTGGATTTTAAAAAAGTACAATCATTAAACTTAAAAAAGAATTGAAAGAGCACTCAATTACAACTATACTTTAATCCTTGCACCATTATTTGTTTCTTTTGGGGTTTTTTTTGTTTCCCAGTACCAAGACTCATTTAAAATGATGAATTATCATAGCTTAAATTTACATTTTAATCGTATTTTAATGTAGCTTATTCTATTTCTGTGTTATTAAGTTAGGTATGTAGTCAAGAAAACTGTAAAAATGCTGCTGGCAGATTTCCACTATGATAACTGTGTATGAAAGTGACAGAAATAAACTGATTTCTGCTGATTTCGTCCTTGATGCATCGAAATGGGTCAGTGTTTTTGGTCCGTATCCATAACGGTATACTTCTTATATTTTAAAAAAACTCAGCAAATTTTTAAAGATTACTTCGAATACATACATTTCCTCGCTTTTTGTGTTGTTTATGGTATAGTTGATAAGTTTATAAGAATTTTATAAATAGAACCTGTCAAAATTTCACATTTAATTTTTTTCAAGTGAGAATAAAAGGCTGAAATTTGGCTTAATATGTGTTAACTTTAAGAAGTACTCCAGTAGCCTTATGAATACCGGTCTTGGAATAACAAAATCGCGAGTATTGGTGTCTATTTATTCAGGCTACATCCCACTCCTGAGCTTTTTTTTTTTCAACTTACTTAACCTTTAAATAGCATTTGCATTTTAGATTAAAAAGTAGAAATTTCAGAAAGAACACCCTGCGCCATCGAAAATTATAGTTTTGCTTTATTCTTCGCACCAAAAGTATTTTTAAAAAATTAGTTAAGTAAATGCAATTTGAAATCTACACAAGTAAAATAAAATAAAACAGCTCGATTACTGGTGATATTTAACCTATACAACCTACCAAAAGTCTTCATAACCGGATTTTCGTTTGGAACAAACAATTTTTTGTTTGGTTTTTGTATATTGTTTTATAAATAATTCCATTGTCAGACTGGCAATAAATAACGTATGTCCATGTCCACAGCCGACTCTTCAGTTATTCACAAACTTTTCTGTTTTTTTGTTTTATGAATAATTCCGCTTGCAGAAACCCCCTGTAATGTACCCCTATACATGACCTTTTACTTTGCTTATATAACTTTTTTGTTTCGTAAATCATTAGATTTTTAGACTGCCAACAAATGCTAATAGTTCAAAGGAAAAAAATATGTTTGTTCTTTAATAATTAACGCAGAACTTTCAAAACGGATAACTGTTAATGTTTTTTTGTATTTGACTCATGTTGATCCCTGAAATAGAAATTCGGGGACAAATTACACTTGTCCAACATATAACTACTGTAATGCCTATTGAAGCTTGATTCACTCGTACAACACTATCTGTTTTTAATGCGCTTTTGTTATTCAGTCTCATCATTAAGTTCCGGGAAATAACTCGGGTTGACCAATTCTGAACGGCATACCATGTTTGTCGTGGTAAGCCGCAACTTCATAATAGAAGGTTTATATTACTAAAGCGAGCCTCGGCATTGATACCAATAATTTAACAAGGAAGTATATCTTTTGCCGACTGTTAGCGGCTAAACGTACCTGGTAAAACTAGGTGTAATGATTTCATTTTGAAGAAGAAATTTCGAAACGTTTTTTCTATTATTTCCAGGACGATAACAAGAAATGGATTTGGTCAGAGATAGGCAATCACTGACCCTTCAAATCTAGAGTTACAAGACCTAAATTGGCTATTTGGAAAACATATTATTCGCGAAATGACTTGAAATATTCTAACCTTTGCTTTTTGTTTTATACTTAACGTCTCCACTTTTGTTCTGACATCGATCGCAATTATGCAAACAAACAAATAATTAACACTAGAAAATTTGTTAGAACTTTATTTGAACAAAGTTGCCGGGTTCTGTCAACCCCCCATAGAGAACCCCTAAAGCACTACATCAAGGCTTAAGATGTTCTTGTACCAAGCGGGAACTGCGGCTGGTTAATTGGGGTTAAATTGGAGGGAGACTTGGCAGCACCAGCTGACGATATCTAGTAGTGTCTGATCGCAGCTTAACCGAGAAATATGGGTTTTCTAGAGTCCGTTACGGGAAGCCGTTCAATTGTTCTTGACTTGCTATTGCGGCGACACAAACTTAACACATCAATCTCTGGTTGAGTTTTTTTTTTAATCCCAAGAGTTCTTACTACTAGCGCTTGGTTGACATGATTCGCATTCGAACATGGTACTACGGTAAATCGGCGGGATTATAGAGTCATGTTGTTAACGAACTCTTTACTTAAATGTCATCAAACGATAGCCAATCTGTCATATTGACACACCCAAGAACCCAGATGTTTGAATCATAACGTTTTAAAATAATTCCGCAAAACCACTATTTTTGACCAAGAGTAATCCTTTATTCGGGATTTTTTGCTTTTTGTCATAAAACGTATGCTATTATATATAGTCCGTTGGCTGATAATTAAGAAGGTCTATCTGTTTTTTGTTTAAACAATTGAATTTGTAATTTCAAACATTTGTAGAGTTAATTAGGTTTATTGTTAGCACATGATCTTCCAATGACATACTGTTACTGTAAGTACCTGATTATCAGAGGATTATCACGCGTTATAAATACACCAAGTTAAATCTGCAAGTGTTGGAAATGACTTACTCAGTTTCGTAAATAAATAAAGATAGACCTTGTTGATTCTCAGCCGATGAGTTGTTAAAGAGAAAAAAACACCACCAGATACAAACGCATTCCGGAATAAATGCATTTAACAGACGGGAAAGGCGTAGATGAATATTTTTTTAGTTAATAATTTTGACAAATACGTCAAAAAGTTCAAGAAAGCAGCAATTCATATATAAATATTATACTATCTTCACTGACAGTCTTGTTTTTAAGATTCCAAAAGATATCTGTGATGTTTTGGGACATCATTCTACTGATGGTGATGTAACGCAGGCATCGGAGCTTTTGAAGCTCAATAAATCTTGTTTCATTTTCGAACTGTTTTGTTTGATTGTTTGATTGGGATTTAACGTTGTATTCAAGGGTATTTCACTTATATACGGAGCGAGTGACCATTCATACCGTTCCTAGCCCTAACTCGGTGGGAAACCAGGAGGAAACCTCGTAAAAGCCTCCGTCGTGATTGTCGGAGCACCACCGTGTGGCGCATTGATATATATCGTGGTCGACAGACAGACTTGAACCATTGAACCGTACGTCAAAATAAGATAACAAGAGAGACGCGCTAAACGCAAAAGCTTCGACAGAGGGTGTATTTGTTAATTGATTCGAACGTTTGGACGAACACATGGTCAAGCAATCCACTATTTTATACAAAAGTCACTTTATAGCCAGGAATCAAAATAAAGTCAGTTTTATATCAAAGCCGACAGAGCGCATGAGTTTTTTTAGGCAAATGTGTTTGTCACTACACTCTTAGAAAATTGTGGCGTTAATAAAAACCTTTTAAGGTTCTTTAGTCAGAACTCCGCGAAACCCTTCATGCTTCTTTTTGGAACCCTCACAGCAACTGTTCGAAGTATTTCTCGCTTTCTTCCTGTATCAAAGAACGGTTTTTTGTCGCAATGGTTCCATATGAAATCATCGCCTCTTCTAAAGATCACTCAAAGAATAATTAATTTTACAAATTTGAAGGTCAGTTAATCTTGTGGCATTTTTTGTTTTGTTTGATTGGGATTTGACTTAGTAAACATTGTTATTTCACTTAGATAACGACGGATTGGCCATTTCACACCGTTCCTTGTGTCAATGCGGTATAAAATACCCCCACAAACTGGAGAAAACCGCGTACAAACCACAAAGCCTCGAATGTTTGTGCGGGCAACGACCAGTGTTTACTGTCACGTCATGGTGGTATTTGTAAGGGAGTTGTCTCCGTGATCTTTCCAATCAATCCTATGCTTCCTGCTTTATGACAGGTGTTAAGGGAATAAAGCTTATTCTTTGTACAATTATACTCATCATTTCATGAAGCGGTATGAATAGGACAGGTATATCTCATATAATTGTCTGCTGCTGTATTTACGACAAATTGAACGGCAGGAAACTTTGCAATTCTTTGTCTGTAACCGACGCACAGTTTCATACAATATAAGATTTCTCAAAGTAACGAAACTTCTTTTGATAAAGTTTGTTCATTTTCGTGATTAGGGTGTTACATAGTACTTAAGGTTCTCTCTTTAAAAGCCACAATTAGGTATACAGTTTTGTCGGAAAAACTTTTAAATAATATTTTGAAAGACAACTGTGTTCCATGCTATAAAAGAAGCTTTGTGTGTAGGCCCACTTTAATTGACTTATTAATATTTGAATGCTCTGCTCAGGTGTGTTTACTTATAAGCCGACGGTTTACTCCAACAAAAGATACACACGAGGCAACATTAAAATATGAAGGGTTTCGCTCTGTAGACGAAACTATTCGACCAACAACTAAAAGTTGTATATACACATATATAACACAGAAGTAATAAGTTTTTTTACCTGAGATTCCAGATTTGAAGTTTTGTGCCAGGAATCGAGTCTAATACAGGTACTGAGTTGAATCAGGACACTTAATAAAGCTGCGAGAAGCATCGCCCTCGGGAAAGGTGTTGATGATACCATTGTGAAAGTCGGTTGAAATTTTTCTCGGATAACTTGTCAAAATTTTTCTACTGTACCTCCTCTCTTTCGATCGACCAATAGTTAATATGGAGAGAACCAACAAGGAACGAGAGATGGTCGGGTGTAGTTTTAAGTAGCGTTTGTGGAAGAGTTTACTATCTGGGTGAGTCCATTCCGTTACAGGATTTCGATTGTTTGGAACTGCGTTCTAGAACGAGATGCACGCCTACCTTTGTCGGGCGAGTCTATTTCACTTTAATGGAAACCGTTTGAGGCGTTATAATAGTGTATCCCTTGTGCCTTCTCTTGATGGCTAACAATGAGAGAAATAATTAAGTAAATACAGTAAGTTGATGAAATCGGAAACCCCCAATGGTTTATCGATTTTTTCAACCATTGAGCAATCGTGTCTCAATTCGTAGGGAAGTTGCTTGCTTGGGTAGACTGTATAGATTAATTGTAGATGTACAGCTGAAGCAAATTAAAAACTTTTGACAACACGAAATTACCGTTCCGCAAACGTATTGTTTATGGAGTTAAACAATTGGAATGTTTTTATTCGTTTCAATATTCATGAATCTGCTGTCATAGATATATTTAAAAAATAAATCAGAGATACTGTGTTTCATGTCTCTATGACCGCAGCAGTTATTTTCTTTCCTATAAATGTTTATTAAAAGCAAATGTCTCAAACGAACCATGTTAAATATTTGCTTTGATTGATTCAAAACTTGATTTTTTTGTTTGTCTGTTTGTGTGGAGTTTTACTTCGCAGTCAAGGGTATTCACTTTTATGACAACGGAGAGTCCATTTCATACTGTTCCTTGGTTTAATACGAGAGAAAACCGGGTAAAAATTCGTTAAAACCAACCTGACGATTTCAGGAGCCAATTCGCGGGCACCACTCCTATACCTGAGGGCGACGGAGGGACTAGACTCCGCGGACGGTATATCGAAGCAGGACAACAGTAGGCCTTCAGTGAAGAACAGCGCATGCAATCGTCTCCATTTATTTGACCACATATCACCTCGTTTTAAATATTAAAAAAAGAATAGTTTATAACTACTACAATTAACACAAATGTCCATTCTAGCCTTTGGGCAAAACGTCAACTTCCTTTTATTGTTTCAATGCAGGATCGACTTCAAACCGAAAATCTGACATACGTACCTAAGCATATAGACCAATAAATATCAAAGTATATGAACAACATATTTATATGTAAACCACTGTTAAATATATCCTCTCAGATATGCTGATTCTAAAGAATTTTCTGAACTAGGATCTGTTCAAACTAAGAAAGTGTTATCCCAAGATAACGAAAATACTGTTAATCTTAACTTTCTAAAAGACGCAAAAATTATTCATCGATTCTAAAGTAATCCAAAACTGCCTCCTTGAGTAAGAATCAAAATTGCCATTCTAATCAAAAGAAACTCAAGATGACCGAAGTTGAAAGTTGTTGTAAATTGTTCATTTTCGTTTCTGTTCACATATCTAACCAAATTAATGAATTAAAAATTGCTTCCAAATTAGGACAGGAAAAAATCAACGGTCTTAAAACTTTTAAAAAATGGTATTTTTTAACATTTTTATTTTTGATTAACAAAATAACCCTTACCAAACCATATAGCATATGCCTTAGTGACGACACAATTACATCTATACAATTTCATCAACACCAAAATAGTTGACTTTGATATGGTTTTTAAGTGTTTCTGTTAATTGTACGCTGGGGATTGTACCATTATAGAGTCAGTGCAAGACCGTCTTTGGGTGGAAATAAGAAAGCCTTGGATAACGCTGTCAGAAATTTCCGGCTTCCTTAAATAGTTTAATAGCGTTGCGGAATTTTGGTCCAAACCCCTTATCGATTTTCTTTGTGTGCCGATTATTAATAGCGTATTGTTTCTTTTGATGATTTGTGTTAAACGTCACTCTCGGGGTTGATAACATAGAGACGGATATCCTCTCTATGTTTGCAGTATTTAATTTAATATTGTGAAAACCAACTGTAATCCTGAATACCACCCTGCGCTAATGGTATCCAATCGGGGTGACTCGTCCGTATAGGCCTACCTGACTTCTACAGAAGACTTGAACCGGTGTAGTTCATCGAAGTTCAGCAACCCAACACAGCCACACCTGAATGCTATTCGCCATTCCTCAATATTGATAGAAGGTAAACGTTATTAACTTTATTGCGGTCGTAACCCAGTGTTAAGCGTGTCGCGGTGTCGGCCTACTAATCGTTCCTCAATGATCGCTCCGGGGTTCGAATCTGTCAAACGCTGGACGGTTTGTACGAGCTTTTCTGATATTTTCCTACGTATTTACAAGGCCGAGCAAGAACTGAGAAACCCGACGTCATATAAGTGAAATTTCCTTAAAAACGAGTTTGACAAATAACATTTTTCCAGGATTTCTCTCGATTTTCCGCCATATTCAAGCAAGGCACAGCACAAGATGGAGAATTTGTTGTTATATAAGTGGAATACCTTTGAGTACATGTTTAACACCAAATCAAACAAAAACAAATCTTAAATCTACCCCCCCCCCCCCCCCACTCTACCCGCAGTGTCGTAGCTTTGTGGTAGCTTGTGCGCCTGCTAATCCTACTTCGATGTACCGTTTACCAGATTCAGTTCGCATGTTGACCATCATATAAATGAGCGAGTCGCACGTTGCTGCTCCGGCAATTGCGGGGGTGGTTTTTACGGGGTTTCTTCTAGGTTTTCCACCATAATAAGGCAAAGTGCAGTGTGAAGTGGGCAATCCGTCGTCACATCAGTGAAATACCCTTGAGTACGACATTAAACCCAAATCACACAAAC
>JARFOD010028883.1:0-10680 GCA_031763545.1 Mopalia muscosa
TACGAAACGCGATAATGGAGACCCCGTCCAAGAATTACCACCGCCGCGAAAACGACGCGCAGAAACGCGTCGTTTTTCGGCGTTTTACTTATAAACTACTGTGAATTTTGCTACACATGTGTATATAGTCTGAACTGTCTTTTGCTGCAGAACAATAATATGTTTTTCTTAAACTTACAGAAAAAAATATTTTGCATAAGAAGTAAATTTTTGCTTCCTCTTTTTTAAATTGCTGGGAGCGGCGCAGTTATTTCGTCCATTGTGTATTGTTGGTTGGAGCTGCTTGTAACCTTTTCGCTCTTAGATTTAAGGAAAGAAACAGTGTAATAATGTTTGTAGACTGTTCGCTGTCCTCAGTATTTTCGTTATTTTGGAAAACACTTTCTTAGTTGGCTTGTTTGTTGGTACTTAGGCAGAGATTTATCTTCATCACTCATTTATACTTTGCCTGGAAAGTTGTGAAGCTGAATGAGTGTCCTAAAACAAGGAGTATTCGTAAAATACAAGAAAATGAACGGAAAGAAAATTGTTTCTACACATTCACAAACTTGGCCGAGGTCCTGTTTCATCAACTTCTCGGGGCAAGGTGTGTCCAGACATGAATCTGTGGAGACATTATACTTGTACCTGGGGAAGTATTTCATGAGATTGTTTTGGATCATCTCTCCAAATTGAACTTGTGTTTCTGCTAACAGTATAACAAAACTTCTAAGCCTACCGAGAGAAATTGAGTTCGAACATCAGCGGATTTTAAGCAAAATAACTCGTATTCCATATTTTTTTCCAAAGTATTTTATTCGCGTTTTCATGATGTTACGCTAAGAAACAGAGTAAAACATTCCCTGTGTAGAGTTTGATAAACATTCAACCAGTTATCCGAGAAGACCATGCTAGGTTTCCAATACGGAAGTGCTGACTTCTAAATAAAACAAAATGAACAAAACAGGACATGGTTGAAAACAATATCTGATAAGGTTTGTTAAGTGTGATGACAAACTTCTTACTGAATAATACTGAACAAGGTTGCACAAAGTTCGATTGGAATAATTACAGCTGGGAAACACATAACAGTGGTTATCACAATTATATCAATTTCACTACAGTTAAAAAGCTATATATATATTAGATGACCTCTCCCATTGATGAAACTGAAATAGTAGTTACCACTGTTAATTCGTTTTTTATGTTCTTGATGAACATAAACAACGAATTAACAGTTTTTAACAACGATCAATGATGATTGTTTTTTTTTTTTAGCTCAGAGTTAATAGCGGATAAACCTTCCATTGAACGGATACACATACGGTCTGTTTAATAAGTTTAGAATGTGTCTTGGCTACAATATTTCCCTCCTGAATATGTGGAACGCTATACAATACACCATACCGATGAGAAATAAATCCTGTTGGTTTTTCTCGGAGGCTGAAAGCTGCTGAGAAACTGAAAAGGAAAATATTTTTGTTTGTTAAGCCAATATTTTCTGAGTAAATTTTAGCAAGATACTTTTTTGCTTTAAGTTTTAACATATAAACCATTCTAATATTTCCAGATAGCGCCGTTAAGTCAACATAATTTCTATAAAATTTACGATAAGCTAGCGGGCATTAGTTAAACACAAACTTGTTAAACTCAATAATACTACATCTAAAGGTTTACTTTGTATAATCATGAGTAGAACATAAACTTTTACTTTTACAAATACTGAGTCAGAATTCGATTGTGAGTAAGAGATAATTGATCAGGTTATCATTCATGGTATACCTTTAGATAGTTGACCAGAAGTGGGTATCTTCACAGTAGAGTTAGCCACATGTATCCCTTTCACTTTCTGAGCGTAGACTGAGTAAGAATCCCGTCGCCGATTGTGGCAGATTAAAGGGTTATTACGTCTGTGAAAAGAAAGGCAATATGTTCATAATAAATAATGAGAATTGATTTTATGAACATAGCTGGTAAGTAGTTATTCTTTAATACTGCAGGCATGTCAAACGATGTGTGTACAGAATTTTTACTAAAAACAGGTACTATCAGAGACTGTGCCATAGACGACTCAAGAGAAGCTGTCGGAGACTGGCGTATAGAATTCAGGAAACTCTACAGGCAACTCTACCAGGGACTGATACACCGGTTTCAGGCCTCTCTAGAGAAGCAACTAGAGACTGGGGTACAGACTTCAGGCCTCTCTAGAGAAGGAACCAGAGACTGGAATACAGACTTCGGAGCTCTCTAAAAAAGCTACCAGATACTGGAGCACAGAATTCAGACCTCTGTAGAGAAGCAAACCAAGTACTGGAGCGCAGAATTCAGACCTTTCTTGAAAAGCAATCCGTGACTGGAGCACAGAATTCTGACCCTCTAGAGAAACAGCCAGACTGGGGCACATAATTTAAACATCTCTAGAAAAGCAACCAGAGAATGGGACACAGAATTCAGACCCCTCTAGAGAAACGACCCGAGACTTGGACATGGACTTCAGACCTCTCTAGAGAGACAACCAGAGACCGGGGCACAACATTTAGACCTCTAGAAAAGCAACCAGAGACTGGAATACAGACTTCAGAACTCTATACAAAAGTTACCAGATGATGTAGCACAGACTTCATACCTTTCTAGAGAAGGGGACCGATACTGGGGCACACAATTCACATCTCTCTAGAAAAGCAACCAGAGACTTGGGCACAGAATTCATATCTCTAGAGAAGCAGCCAGAGACTGGGGCACAAAGTCCATATCTCTCTAGAAAAGCAACCAGAGTCCTGTACACGGACTTCAGACCTCTCTGGATAAGCAAACCAAAGTCTGGAGCACAGAATTTATACCTTTCTACAGAAGCAACCAGAGATTTGGACAGAGACCTCATGCCTCTCTAGAGAAGCAGCCAGATACTGTAGCACAGAATTCAGACTTCAGACAACTTAGAGATGCTATCAAGGGCATGGGTACAGACTTCAGCTTATTCCAGAGAAGCTACCAGAATCAGAAACAAAGACCTCTAGAGAGGCTATTTGTGAATTGTTGATGGCTGTGGAGAAGAATTCGACTATGAAAAAAAATATATATATATATATATATCATATATTTGACAGTGTGACTGGAGTAAATGAGACTGAGACTGTAGAATTCAATAACTAATTCAGTAAGCCATCATCAGACTAGGTCGTTAACTTTCCGGGAAACTATCACAAATCACAAATCGATATGACCTTATCCATATTTTATATGCTATCACAGACAACGATATCACAAGAGCAATCCCTTACAATAAATATGCCTCTATGTTGTGACTTTTAATTGTTGTATAGTATGAAATACATACCTTCTGGGGTCTACTATTTTATATATACCCCCGTTAGGTATTCCAGATCTTGAGGACTCTGAAGAGAGCATAAAGATCTCACCTGTAATGGGAATTTATTATCACAGGATTATTTTGGTGCATTGGATAACTAAACATGGTCATCAACTAAATACAGAAATACAAAAACATTTTCAAGATTTGCTACTTAAATTGTAGTAATGTGACACTGAGAGCTAAGGTGTTAAAAAGACAATGTTTTTTAATATATTTTCTGAGTCTAGGTCAAATAATTCCATCGACTGATACCCATACCTCAATCAGAAACATAATCGCCTGGTGGTATGTCTACACCTACACACGAGTGGAGATAAAATGGGATATAACACTGGATATAAATGTTGTGACTCAATTTCACACATTTGATTCGCCACCACACACACCGTGTGAATCAAAGAATAAAAGTATCTTTTTGTTCAAGTTAAGTTTTAGTCTTGGTCCACGAAGATGTCAAACTTAGGATCGAGACCTTTGGAAATGTTTTTTTAATTCTGTATTCCTTGTAATATCTGTATAACAGTTAGTTAATTGATCAACTACACTGTCTAATACTGACACTGACTATTTAATGCGTAATATCGAGAATATTATTTCAGGTTTGGCTGACTTAGTTTTATGGAGAATATGGACGTTATGACATTATACAAATTTTATGTGAGTTAAGATAACATCAGTATCCAATTACAAGCTTTCTAAGCAAAAGTGTATCTTCATTATCAGGGTAAACAATTGGTGTCAATTGGTGCTGTGTCTGTATGGCCATTAACATGAACTACGGTTACTATCGATTTGGACAACAATATAGCCATTCCATATTATATTAGTTATATCAGGTTTTCAGACAACAAATAAATTCGTACCAGCCGAGTCCAATCCAAAAGCTAAAATCCATCGACCATATTCCGAATGGAGACCATTTTTACAATATTCTGGACCGCACATGTCGATCTGTCTGTTTTCCCATTGACCACTATTTGGATTCTCCTCCAACCGAAACAACTTCCTATGAAAAAAGGCCCAGCAGAAAGACAAAGTTTAAGAGCCGATGCATTGTGTCATGAAGCCGGTTGTGGTACTAAATATAAATTGGATTCTTCTAGCTTCGACCTTTATTTAAGTGATATCGATACTGCACGTTCATTGCTAAAATATATGGATTCAACAGGGGATAAAACTTAATTAAGATCCTTGTTAATGTTTGCAAGGTATCTACATAATATGTCTGTGTATGTTAAATGTTGTCTAAGTAAACCCAACATTGAATGGACTGCTCTGTCTGTATTGCACTTGACAACCTGTGAGTATCGCTGTACAGCATACAGTGCACGTTAGCGTGTTGTGTACTTCTGTCCACTGCTCAGCTTACCATTCATTATTAATCCTGTATCTCGGAAATACTTATATGTAGGCTGATTTATTCATAACCCATGCTAAATCTCTGGTTAGCTACATTTTTTAACACTATTTTATACACCATATTTATGGTCATTACCTTCTCTCGAGATGTCTGTAGGTTACCCATAACACAACTCGAGATTAAGGTTTATTTAGAAACTTGTCTCTGGGAGTTATCTAGAACATAAGATGATTTTTCGATTTTAATTGATCTACATCCCTGTTCCAGTGTGATTGCTTTTAGAAATACATAATACACCCAGTCCAGTAATCCCCATATATATAAATACATAATATAGCTTCTACTCACCCGGTCCAGTAATCCCCATATATATAAATACATAACATAGCTTCTACTCACCCTGTCCAGTAATCCCCATATATATAAATACATAACATAGCTTCTACTCACCCGGTCCAGTAATCCCCATATATATAATGTCCATCCAGGTTGGGATGGTCACAGCCTCTGTAGAAATGACCGCCAGTCACAGACTTCCCCACACTGTGTGGATATGCAAATATTGGCAACTCTTCGGGGCCTATCCGAAAATTGTCACAAAAAGGAATATTATCAGAAGTCCATTGACTGCTATCGTAAATTCCGTCCGTGAAAAAAAGCACTATAATCTGCTACAAGAGTTTTATTTGTCTACTCATATTTTAATGAAATCTTTATGAGAATGAGAATCAAATTGACTGCATGCTAGTTTACATTTCCCGCGAATTGTCAAAGAAATGAAACATAATTCTGCTACCAGCGATTTTGTTCTGTTTGTTCGGTGGAACTTTTGACAATAGTTCGTTTAAAACTAAAAAGTCAAGTAAATTGTGATTGATTTGAAATTCAAACCTGCTTATAATTTTCAAGGCGATGTTGCCTGGCCATAGACGAATGTGGGCAATAAGTTTTTGGTCTATTAATTTGTTTTTAATTAAAAAAACAAAACAAATAAACCACTTTTTTGGGCGACTCTATTAATTTTGTTCATGTACCTTTTCTTTTGCTAAATTTTCTAAATTGACTACATAAATAGTTCAGTTAGTTTAGCGGTTCTCAACTTCTAGTCGTTATTTCATTATTGGCAATAAATGAGTTTTGATGTCGCCATTCGGGGCGTATTAGTTGCTCCCATAACGAATTTCTGTTCAAATTTATTTTCATCCATGTGCTTTTTTTATCGGATACTAGTGGCACCTCTACCTTTAGTTCTAACTAACTTACTCACCAATCTGTCCGCATTGCTCTTCATCGTAACAAGCAAAGCCTTCCCGCGCTCGCCACCCATAGTTAGCTCCCTTCTTAAGGATGTCCAGCTCTTCGAAAGCTGATTGGCCGACGTCAGCACATATAATCCGTCCCTTACCATAACCTGTACCATTTCATAAAGAAATTTAAATATTATGTTTTTTCAGTTGTCCATATACCGCCTTATCTAAAAAGTGGATATTGCTTCTCGAAGATTCCAACTGACATGTTAATGGAAATAAACCAATTAGACATGATTCCAACTAACATGTTAATGGAAATAACCCAATTAGACATGATTCCAGCTAACATGTTAATGGAAATAACCCAATTAGACATGATTCCAACTAACATGGCAATGGAAAAAACCCAATTAGACATGATTCCAACTAACATGGCAATGGAAATAACCCAATTATACATGATTCTAGTGTTTCGGTCTGATTACACTACACCTGTATTCCGATTCCAAGATATGTCTCTAACGCGACTGCAAATATACTTGCAAACCAGTACTGTTTCATTGTTTGACACAAGAGATTCCTGGATTGCCTGTAACTACATACTTAAATGTCTGGGGTGGAAAAGGGTATAATCTATGCTGGCATCAAAATGGGATCAAATAGAGAGATAAACCTGGAGAAAACAATTATGATGGTTTGTGGAATATAAGGATGAAGAGAAATTTACAGGTACTTGTATCGAAAACGTTGTGTTCTATCACAAAACAAGAAAATGTCATCCAGAAATTGTATAATTATGGTAGGCCTACAGGCTTATGTACTGATTCTTGAAATGGCTTCTGACAGACAGGAGCATTAGGCATCGCCCCTCGGAGGGGGGCTCGACTATCATAGCAGCAAAATTTAGGAATCCCGTACAGGAAATCTCAGCAAATTCTTAGGATTTAAATTGGATTAAAGTTGAAATAATGAAATTATTTTGTTCCGTCAATTTTGATAGATTATCTTCAATCTTAAATTGGTACAGTTTCAAAAGACAAAAGCGTTAACACAAATATCTAAAATCATCTTTGGAAGATGTTAATAATTGGACAGGGCTCGAAAATGTGCAAAAACGATCGGGAACTGTTGACTTTTTAAAATTTAATTCCTGACCAGCCGGGGACGTAGGCCTAACCATCTAGACGCGTCCCTCTAGTAAGTGTTGCGTTAACCCCAAACACGCAATTAAATTTAACGTCTGGTTTGAAATAAATCCAACTCGTCTAAGTCATAACAGGTTCCCTATAACTATTGTTGTTTTACTTATATAAGCTCTAAAATAAAGTCTATGTGCTGTGGATTTCATCGATCTGATAACGTCATGTTTAAAGGAATCCAGTGTAATGTTCTGCTTCCGTAAATTTGGAATAATCCACCAATGACATCCAAGTTGTTCTCCCTTAAGTCCGCGCTATTGCTGTATAGAATCCCACAATAATATTTTTTTTAAATAGACGGACTTCAGCTAGTAGAGTGATTGTAGTTGATTTGTCCATGTCATCCCGGGAATCGGGATTTAGTCTAATGACTAGCCTACTATTACACTTCAAAACTGTTTAAAAACTTTTATATACAAGGTAGTATAATTCTTTGGCGTAATATGAATAGTCACAAACCTGTTATATATATATATTCATAAATATAAAAGCCCTGTTCAAGCACATGCATCCTATCATAAAAAAAATTGCCATACGTACGTTTTGCAGGTAGGCTACAATGTTTGTTTTTAAGCTGTCATACTCATGGTGGTGTAGCCTATTGACGTAGCTTGATTGGCGAATTTTGTAAATTTTTTATTTCATCATACAAAATACAAGGTGTGTTTAAAGTACCTTGAAAAAATATTTGCTTTTTTAAGTTTATCGTGAATCATTGAATATTACGAACTTTGGACTGGTGACTTGTCATTTGTTTATAACTTGCTCTTATTCTCGCGATTTTCGGTAACTTTAACGGCAATGACATTTCCAGATTGTTTACTGTTTAGATATTTGAATTTTAATTTATCGCCGCTATGGAGGTTTTGAATTTATAAAAAAAATTGTTGATAGACTTTTCAGCGAGAGCATTGTAATGGAATCTTGGGCAAACGGGCGCAGTATTTACTTACATTTTAGCTAAAACTATAGTTTTGTGGTAGCCGTTTAGGCTGAGCGGCCATTTAGGCTGATTTGAATATATATTCTGAGCGAAAACATTAAGATCGATATTTGATTAGCCTTTTTGACAAACAAAAATCGTTGTACAGCTTTGCAACATTACTATTTTATGATGCGAAAGTATAAAAACAAAAGTTGCGAAACTGGTTAGATTGTCAAGACCAAGATCATTTTGCATTTACTTCACGAGTTATGGGTTTGCCCATATATGTCGATGATGTCACGATTTAGGTTTGCTTAAATGTAAGCAATTGTAGTCCGTTAGAGGCCCAAATGCCTGCACCACAATTAAGAGTTTTAAATATTGCTATGCCCAACTTTTTTTAGACAAAAAGATAGGCCTAAGCTGTTTTCCAGTCGATCACATACATCCAAATTGCCGCACACAACGCCAGACCTTACAAGAATATTTTTACTTTCCAAGTAGCCCTCAAGATTAAGATTTAACTTTTGTGACTGCAGTTTGTTAGTTGTTTACTTTCTTTGGCACGCTCCTCACTTATTGTTGTCCTGAGCACAATGGATAGTCAGCAGTGTGCATTTCAGGTAAAAACGTCCGACTGGTGGATCAGTCACTGGTATCAGTTCGTTTATTATTCGCGGTAACCAATATATCTGTAACTCAGTTCCCCTGTAGACTTGGTTTCCAATTCGCATGTAACTCGTTGTTAGCCTGAGAATTGGTTTCCAATTAGCATGTAACTCGCTGTTTATCTGAGACTGGATTTCCAATTCGCTTGTAACTCGCTGTTTACCTTAGACTTGATTTCAAATTCGCCTGTAACTCGCTGTTTACCTGAGACTTGGCTTCCCATTCGCTGTTTTCCTGAGATTGGATATCCAATTCGCCTGTAACTTGCCCTTTACCAGAGACTAGGTTTCCAATTCGCCTGTTACTCGCGCTTTATCGTAGACTGAGTTTCCGATTCGCCTGTATCTCGTGGTTTACCGGAGACTGAGTTTCCGATTTGCCTGTAACTCTCGGTTTACCGAAGACTGAGTTTCCGATTTGCCTGTAACTCCTGGTTTACCGGAGACTGAGTTTCCGATTCGCCTGTAACACGCTGTTTACCGGAGACTGAGTATCCGATTTGCCTGTAAATCACGGTTTACCGTAGACTGAGTTACCAATTCGCCTAAAACTGTGGTTTACCAGAGACTGAGTTTCCGATTCGCCTGTAAGTCGCGGTTTACCAGAGATTGAGTTTCCGATTCGCCTGTAACTCGCGGTTTACCTGTGACTTAGTTTCCAATTCGCCTGTTACTCGCTGTAACGCAATCGCCTAACCTTCCGAGCTTCGCGATATCATCAGCAAGTTCTGACGTGATTGATGTGGGAATATCGATAAAGATCGTACATTTTGTTCACCGAAAGCCTATATCCCAATATCTGTAACTTAGTAATCATTCTACATCACTCAGCAAACAATAATCCTGTAACTCACAATCAAATACACCTATAACCCAGTTCTCAATTAACTCGTGACTCGGTTTCGATAAGCCTAACAACTCACCGTTACCAATGTAGCCTACATTTAGCACAGATCTATATTTACCGTTGACGTGGTTTCCAATAAGCCTTACACACAGTTTCCAATAAGTCTGTAACTTATGGTTACCAGTACACTTTTAGCTCAGTTCTCAATTTACCGGGGACCTGGTTTCCAATAAGTCAGCAACTCACCGTTACCAATGAACATATGGCTCAGTTCTCAATTTACCCTAATTAAGTTTCCATTAAACCTGTAACTCCTGGTCACCAATATACCTATAGCTCAGTTCTCAATTAACTTATGACTGTTTCCGATAAGTCTAACTCACGGTTAACAATGCACATTTAGCACAATTCTTTATTTATTGATGACTTCGTTTTTCAATAAGTCTAACTCGTGCTTACCAATGTACATTTAGCACAGTTCTTTATTTACCGTTGACTTTGTTTTCAATAAGTCTTACACACAGTTACCAATATACCTTAAGTTTGGTTATCAATTTACCAGTGACTCGGTTTCCAATATGTCTAACTCACGGTTATCAATATACCTTAAGCTCAGTTCTCAATTTTTCAGTGACTCGGTTTCCAATATGTCTAACAAACACGGTTACCAATATACGTATGGCTCAGTTCTCAATTTATCCGTGACTCGGTTTCTAATTAGTCTAACTCACTGTTATCAATATACCTTAAGCTTAATTCTCAATTTACCAGTGACTCGGTTTTCAATATGTCTAACTCATGGTTATCAATATGCCTTAAACTCAGTTCTCAATTTTCCAGTGACTCGGTTTTCAATATGTCTAACAAACACACGGTTACCAATATACCTTAAGCTTAGTTCTCAATTTACCAGTGACTCGGTTTTCAATATGTCTAACTCACGGTTACCAATATACGTATGGCTCAGTTCTCAATTTACCGTGACTCGGTTTCCAATATGTCTAACCAGAAGTCTATCAAGTAGAAGTATGAAACCAGCCATTACCCTGTCCCAACGGCATTGTGACTTTTGGTGGACT
>JARFOD010028894.1:0-10680 GCA_031763545.1 Mopalia muscosa
TGATCCAGGTGGGCTATTGTATGTGCTGGCATACCTGGGCCAGATCATCTTTAGGTCTGGCAGTCAACTGGCTTACAACCCTGTCCAGATCTGGAAATGATCATCCACAACAGGATTTAAACGTCTTGTACATACCTGTGATTTCAACTGGACCAGACCCCTGGAAGACCTTAGTGCTAATCTGGACAGATCTGGAGCCAGACCTGGCAAGTCGAAAAATGTAATCTGGGTCAGATATGGGCCTGATCCAGGTGGGCTATTGTATGTGTTGGCATACCTGGGCCAGATCCCCTTTGGGTCTGGCAGTCAACTGGCTTACAACCCTGTCCAGATCTGGAAATGATCATCCACGACAGGATTTAAGACAGGATTTAAACGTCTGGTACAACCCTGTGATTTCAACTGAATCAGATCCCTGAAAGATCTCAGTGCTAATCTGGATAGATCTGGATCCAGACCTGGCAAGTAAAAAAAATGTAGTCTGGGCCAGATATGGGCCTGATCCAGGTGGGATTGTTTGTGCTGACATACCTGGACCAGATCATCTTTAGGTCGGGCAGTCAACCAGCTTAAAAGCCTGTCCAGATCTGGATAAAATCTTCCATGACAAGACTTCTAAGTCTGGTACAGATCTGTAAACAAATCCCTGGCAGATCTTGGTGCTAATCTGGAGCCAGGACTGACAAGTCAAAAAACGTAATCTGTATATGCATGATCCAAATATACAATGCAAATAATCTAGCATATCTGGCTCATATTTTGCAAAGTTATGGCAGTCAAACGGCTTACAGCAGTGCCAATATCTGGGCTAGATCTTCCATTACAACATGTGTGGGTATGGCATTAGCCTGTATTGCCAACAATCTTTGCACTTATCTGGTCGAGGTATTCCATTGCAGGGGTTACAGGCCTCTCAACTGGCTTTCATGAAAACAAATTTAGTATGTCTTGATGTCTCACAACAGGTTAGTTTAAAAACTAAGTAAAGCGTAAATAAAAAATATAAACTGGTAATTTTTAAATGTAATTCAGAAATATATTTATTAGAATAATGGATAAAACTAACTGTAGGTTATGCTTCACTTTACATTCATTAGATTAACTATACATGTACAGGTTTTTAGAAAAGTGCAAAATAATGATTAACAGCATAAGTTATAATGTAATTATATTCAGAGAGGCATTCGGAAGCTATATATAATGAACTGGAACTAACATCTTAGGCACATTATTTATCATCACAGAGATTCCTAAATTACTGACGGCTAAATAGATCACATAGGGTATATAAAGTAAATATGCTATTGATTTTACCGTTGATAAGATCAACATTGCACAAACGTGTCAATATAATTCTTTTATAAGTGTGATGCAACCTTCCTTTGTTAATTGACTGAATCTTAACAGAGTAATATATGTAATTATCAATTAAATCACAATCACACTCATGTCTCTACAACATTGTTACGATATTCTCTATGAATAAATCCTTAGTATTTAATTTCAAAATTATGAAATAGTAATGTAGTATATTTCTCTACATCCTTGTCCCTTTAGACTGACTTGGATGTGAAGGTAAGACTTGTGAATAAACTATAAACAAAGTGCTTCTAAAGACTTGTTTTTGTTTATTCTTAAAACTGCAGATTTAAATTTAAAATAGATCTGTACATTTTCTCAAAATGACTAACCAATTTCCGTTGCAAAAATGAATTGAGATTCCCTCTGTGGACATCCTAAATGAGGGTTTCCGTGTGGTAGCGCCCCCTTGATCCTCGCCTATGTTCGTTCATCTGAATCATGTATCTATACTGATACTGCTGACGGTGGCACGATAAATAAATGATCAAAATAATCACCCACTTCTTAGGAGTGAGTCAAGGCTCTGTCCTGCAGTTAGAGGTTATTGGATTGAATGCTTCTGTATGGACGAGTCCTGGCACTGTGGGAAGCTGCTTCCCAGCGCCAGGTGAGTTCCATACAAAACAATACAATCCAATAACCTATTAATTATACACCCTCTTGTCCAAGTAATTAAAATTAAAAGAGAATATCCGACCTGCGGATATTTATAAGAGACATTTCTTTGATTGATTTTAGTCGTTCACTATCATTTAATTACGTTACATGGAAATATATGACGTCGGTGTACGTTCCTTCCTTTGTGACGTACTGTATTATATGTCTATGCAACACAAAAATGACGTCAGTGCAACTGCGGCGTGTCAGTGACGTTTGAAAGATTGGTGTCCAATATTGTAGTTTGTATATAGTATCGCAGGAATATACGGGTGTATAATAACTGTGTAAGTTACTTGGTGGCAACGAATGGGCCATTCCAATGTATAGCACGTAAAGAAAGGGACAACTGAATGTTTTTTTTTGTTTTTTTAAAACTTTATTGTCACAATAAGTACACAGTAAGCTCTATGGCTTACATCGTGTACACATACAGATTAACATTCATTTTGAATTAAAATTGAATATATACATTTACATAATAAGCAGCTCTGCTAGAGATTAAACAGAGAGAAGAAGAAGAAAAAAAAGTCTCGATAATTAAAAAAAAATCTTTTATGTGTTATAAACGCATATAAATATTGCAAAATAGAAAGGGAAGAGAAAAAAAAAGTAGGAAGGAAAAAAATGAAACGGCTGTATTATTTAGACATTGGTAAAAATAATAAATATATATAGCCAGTCAGACCCAACCGGTCCATTCGGGTGGACGGTGTGACAAGCAAATCTCGTTGAACTGTCAATATAATGGCAAACAGCTAATGCAATGGCACAATTTTGGGCATCTGTTAGTTCACAGGATCCATATAGTAGTACTGTTGTACTAATATCGTCTGCGTAACCGCTAGCACGTATATTTCGGAATAATTCCTCGCGTTTATAAAAGAATATAGGACAATGTAGCAAATAATGGTCTGCTGTTTCAAGATGATGTCCACAGTTGCATCTCTGCGAGTCAGTTATAAAATTGTTGAACAGATCATCATTGAGTGAACTGCAACCATTTCGCAATCGACAAAGTATAATATTTGAGATTCGTTCGCCTTTGTAATACCACAGTGGCGGCTTACTAACAACAAACATTCGCAACAAAGCCCCTTTAACGTGTACATCCTTTTTTTCTTGACATCACTTGTGTAAAAGAAAATGCACAACATCCAGATTAGCCGTTATCCATGCGGCACATAAATAGTTTCAACGTTTTGTTGATAGCGTTTGTTCGTTTGTTTGTTTGAGTAGGGTATAACGTCGTTCTTAGGGTTAATTCTCTGATATTCTCTTATATGACGACGGGTTGTCTACTTCACTCTGTTCCTTGCTTTACTACGGTGGAAAACCGTGAGGAAACATCGTAAAAACGAATCTGCGATTGCACGAGCCACTTCGTCTGACTCTCTCATGTACCTGGTGGACGACAGACGGACTCCACCCCGTGAACGGTACATCGAAGTAGGATAAGTAGGCGCACACGCTAACTACTAAGTCACTGTCGCGGGCACCGACCTGTCGACTGTACCGCAGTCCTTATGATATCATGTTATAGATACATTTCGGACAGCATGCCGTAAGTGACGCAATACGCAAATCCACTCGATAAGCTTACAAAAAGAGCGTGTACGAGTGTGGACAACATTTTAACAAGTCAAGACTGGATATGCTATGTAAATCACTTGTATTAGCATTACATCACCGTTTTTGTTGTTTCACTGTTTCCCCATAATAGTGGGCTGGATAAAAATGTGTCACAAAATTATGGTTAATTGATTCCATAATCAACAGTTGTATTAGAAACTTGATTTCAATCCGATATCATTTCGAGAGACATTAAAACAAATTATAACACATGGTACAAAAACGTTTCAGGCTAAGGTCAACGGCGTCGGTTAAATCAGATATAATTATTGCCAATCAGAGAACTCAACAGTATTTACTGTTCCGGTACGAGTTTAATTTGATAATAGCAGACGACCATTTTTGATCTTGAGAAATGCATATAATCTGGGCACACTAGCTGTTTAGGAAAGCCCTGGAGAGCTCATGTTGGTCGCTTTCAACCTCAATGCTGATTCCATCAAACGATCTAATTAAAGACTCTAAAAGAAGAAAGCGACCAGCAGCAGAGTAGTGTCCTGTGAATAGCTGATATTTTGATAAAATAATTTGTGTAGTTCGTTCAAGATGGTAAAGCAATTGATAGATTTGTGTGAAAAGTAGAGGTTATCGTTTGAATGAGTTTTCTTTTCCAGACACTAATGTTGAGTAGTCCATAGGCCTACAATCCTGTAAGCACGGATTTCTGTAACACCCATAACAAGCACGCAAAAACGGCGAGTTATTGAACTAACACAATGTAATGGCTTACCCACACAGGTAAGAGCCGTGACCCTTTCATGTTTTTACCTTTTCTTGACCTTGAACACTGCTGTATCTATTTGGCAAAGCGATACTCGAAGTGCTGTACCGGTACATATTTCCTATACCAAGGTATTGTAAGCGAAGACTTGTCAAAACAAACTGATCCAAATTGTGAACAAAACAGTTCATAAACAACAATCACCTTGAACTGAACATTCTGACGAATGAGTGCTGCTTTCGTGCTTCTAAATGAATCTCAATTTGATAAATAGGGCAAGCCTTCAGGTTAAGGCAGATGTACATAAATCCCCCAAGAAGCTAAGGTTGTATGACAATATAATCAGTAATTAAAGTCTTATTAAACAGATTACTGACAAAATTTATTGTAAATACGGCATGCACTTCAGGTCACGACAAATGTACACCAAAAACTCCAGAAGAAAGCTAGAGCTAATATATCATTCCTTCTGTTAGGTATTAGGTTGTCATTTTATATACGCCGGTATATTATGACATTTTAATATCGTCATCTTGAAATTGTATTCTCGAGCAGACATAATTGCGAGCGAGATAAAAAAATAATCTGTTGTCATTTTTCCTTATACTACAGTAGCACATAGTGACTGTTGAATGAATTAACAACACAAAATATAATTTTAAAAGAGGCTTTGTTGACTTTAAGACTGACACATTAAGTAGGTAATTTGTTAAATCTGATTTAAACAACGATGTTGGTCTGGTGATTGTTAGTTCCAAAGAATCAAAAATTCCATACCCGAGGACGAATAAAATGGCGGAGACAATGGTTAAACATTTGATCGAAGGAAAGGTATGAATATATTGAACTCCTGTGTTCCGGTGACATATCGGTATAAAAAAAAAACTATTTGTTTATTTGATAGGGGTTAAACGTCATGCATGCTCAAGGGTGTTTCACTTGTACGACGACGCGTTGCCCATTTCACACTGTTCCTTCCTTAAATGTGTCATTCTGTCTTCTGTCAGCGCAGACTACTGAGTTTTACACGCACCATCACGGTTGTCATCTACATTTTTTTAAAATCAAATTTTCATTAATGTTACGAATTTAAATCCAGTTATTTATAAGTGATCTTTCATTAAAATGTGTCTTTTAGCATGGATGATCAAAGTATTTTGTTTAGGTTTTGAACAGATATTCTTTATGGCTTGAATAACCATCTTTTCAAACCCCGTTGCGTCGAACAAAGCGGTTAGATTTAACATCATTGTATGACCTAAAATATATAAACTTATCTGACCAAAAGATAAATTGATCAAGTGTATGTCCCCACCACCTCAAGCGTATGTAAACAAAATTGCTTACAAAAAAGAATAAAACATAAAGAGAGCAAAAATAAGCTCCCAAAAAACGTTAGAATGAAAGGGCATAAGTGGCAGGATGGTGGTAATAAGACATGACTCTTCATGCAACCAAAATCTTTTCAAGGCCGACATGAAGCAGTGAAGACAGATGAACTAAATATTCTGGAGCCTAAGCAAGCCTTAGTTGTTTTTTTTATTATCATATTATGCTGTCTAAGAAATGATATAGAATCACATCAACGTAACACCCTCATTTCGCTTAACTGCGGTACCATGGTAGTACTGATTTTCTCACAGATTGGAGTGCAACGATAGTGCTATCAGAACCTTATGTTTAAAATAAAAGTTGGTTCCAATATCGTCTGAATTGGCCGTTCATTTGGAACTGCCTTAATGAAGAGAACTGCAATCAGAAACTGAATGTAATCTGGTAGACTACAGGCTAAAAACGCCACACTGATTACACTTTGTGATAGAAAAATGAGATCATGTTTGATATTTAGGCGATGTGACCTTCATTGTGTTTCCTTGCCATTTATCAAGAGAAAATCAAAAACACACCAACTAGTTACGCATAGAAATAAGCATTCAGTATAGAAATAACTGTATCACGCCTGGTCGACCCGAGGCAATGAGACAGAACTACAGCTTCTACATTTGTCGAATCCACCTAAATTCGATACCATCAATTGTTGTTGGCAAAACGTTTGACTCAGCCAGTATTCTGATTGATTTTGTGGCGTCCAAGAAATTGGATTTTCATTCAGTATGGACAAAAAGGCAATATGGCGGGAGATGATACCCTCAATACCCTTGGGCGTGTGTGTTTAATTTCCAATGAAACATCAGTCAATTTACCCATGTAAAACATGAATGTTTCTAAATAATCTTGCAGTAGAATAAATATGTTTGTCAGTATAAGATGTTTAGTAGGTAAAGCATTCAATGATTTGAAACTGTGAAAAATTAAGAAGCAGAACACCAACGTAGAATGGTTTGGTTCAGCAGTCGAATATTTAAAAGCTGTCTCAATGCATCTAGCAAAGCTATGTCTTCGATCATCATTTCGTACTCATGTAAAAACTATGTTGTAGGTGAATGATAAAAGGAAAATAATTTTTTTTTCAGAGATATCAAACTAAATTCAGTCTTGGCTTGGAGCGGTAAATCCCACATATTTATGTAGTAATTCGAGGTGAGCTAAAATGGCTCCCCCACGTATTTATGTAGTTATTTACTACATGTTAACGTTGTAGTGTATGTTAATATGTATGAATTGGGGTTGTGTGGGTGATGGCACCGCGGCGTGTATGTGGTGATTGTTGGAGGGTTGTTATGTTTAAAAAAAAAAACAGGCGTCCTAAGTCAAGGTGTGTGCGAAAAAAAAAGCTTAAGTGTGCTTCCTCGCGTTAGACTTCGGGGTGGTTGACGGCTCATTGTTGCGTAAACGGTTGAGGTAGAGATGGTATTTAGGCAAAGCAAAGGTGTTCTTTCAGTGGTGTTATTTTTAAAGCCATCGAACTGTCACTTGTGACTAGCGAACGAGTTTGACTGGCCACAGTCGTGTAAGTTGAGTTGAAAGTGGCTGTGTTTCATCAAAATTACCAATAAAGCGGTCTAGTGACGACCTGTATTTGGGTGGAAGTTCTTCCTTAGGTGTGTGGTAATCTTTTAATCATAGTTGTTTTACTAAGCTTCCCTATATCAAGCAGTATTAGCGAGGGATAACAGGACCTCTCAATATCTTGTTTGAGTGGCATTTAGAAGCTGGGTAAATTACAAAGACATGACGACTGAGATCGATTTTCCGGAAGTTAAAAATCCATCTCAGTCGTCATGTCTTTGTAGGACCTTTCAACACAAATATTTAACATACAAAAATGGCGAAGCTAGCAGTAGGGTATGAGTGACCTCGAGCCACCCCTGGATGCCCTGGAATGATCAAGTGCTCAGTGCACATGAACTAGGTCGATCCATGGCTTGCAGGGCTGGCTCGAGGTCATCACAATGACGTCACTCAACTTCTCGTCTGCTTCAGTCATTATGGTCACTGTTCACTTGATCATTTCACTCGGCTAGGGAGAGCTCAACATTCACCTTTCGTCGTGTTTTTTTAAGTATTACATATATATCTAGAAAGAGTCGTCTTTTCTTTTATAGGTATGTTTAGTCAGTCGTTTTGGTATTTGGCGGACTAAAGAGTCAAACTAGAACACTACGGTAAACACAACATGGCGCAGCGCCATCTGCAATCGCATGGTCAAGGGGGGATCACTGCGTCACTCGATTTCAGTCTTCGTACAAGCTGTACAGTGTACTTCCCCAGCGCGTGAAGCATCAGGGAAAGACACCCACACCACCCCATGACCGCCCTAGGGGCCAGCCTGCCTGGTTGATAAGGAGAGAACCCTCCTCCTGTCATCGTGGTGACCTCACAACATTCCATGTCAACTCTCGTCACCTGGCGTCCACTTTCACGAGAGACGCGCAAAGCTGCACGAGGAGGCCCCTACCCCACCCAGAACAGCCCTAGGGGCAACCCTGCTTGAGTCATCAGGGGAGATCACCCCTGCTGTCTTGGCGGTATCACAGGTTTTATCACACCCTTGGAGACGCGTGATAAAAGATGGTGCTGCGCCATGTTGTGTATACCATAGTGTTCTAGGTTGACTCTTTTTGACTCTAGGTACAGGATGATCAGTACAAGATAGTGTATATATTCGGTGGAATTTAATTAAGGTTGTTATATCGAGTGTCAGATAACTTAGGAGCGATCTTAGTTATAAAATGAAAATATCTGTGAATTACATTCAATCGGATTTATTGGCAAAGGGAACACAACCCATCAATACAGAATGTTAACATTTTTGCAGAAGACTTATATAATAGTTACAATTAATTATTAGACACGCATTTGTTTAAATTGCAGTGGTGGGATTTAACAAACACAGCTGTTTTTGCTAATTTTTAAAAATACATTTCGATCCTTATTTAAAAAACAAACCAAACAGCAGTTACTATTTATGTTCGAGCCAAATTGTGCACGAGAAAACTTAGCCTGCTTGTAGGATGTTGGCGATTTGCTAAGTCAAGAAGATAGAACTGATTATTTTGTGCCTGTCACACTGTAATTTCCGTCATATTTTATCAAATAAAACGAAAGTCAGACACTGGCAATAGGCAAAACCCTCAGACTACGACCATAAGTTGCACTTTCATCCCACATTTGTTTATCCTTGACAATGTGGTCTGCGAGTAAGCCCATCTTTCATAAAGTCATAAAGCTGGTGTAACACTATAATCCTCTTTCTGTTAGCTATATAATAAAAACCCACAAATAAACAGCGTTTGGATGACTTTCTATACTGTAAATCAATTGGAGATTGGAGTTATTTCCCTTATTTTCTCCATAACACTGCAGATTGGAGTTATTTCCCTTATTTTCTCTATAACACTGCAGATTAGAGCTATTTCTCTTATTTTCTCTATACTACTGCAGATTGGAGTTATTTCCCTTATTTTCTCTATAACACTGCATATTGGAGTTATTTCCCTTATTTTCTCTATAATACTGCAGATTGGAATTATTTCCCTTATTTTCTCTATAACACTGCAGAAACAAACCGTTTCACAGCACCGATCATCAGCTAGCATATGTGGAACATAATGACAATCAGCCTGGTGTTGTGTATTACCTTGATGTTGATGACATTTACTTTGAAAATGGCTATTTTTGCAAAATTGTAGACAAATTATTTTTGATGTATTTTCAATAACATTATGCGATTTAATATTTAACAATGTGGTTGGCAAGCAGTTAGATCTTCTGTTAGTAATAAATGCACAATTAATTAGAACTAACAGTAAAATTAATTATACAATTTCTGGATAACCACTTCTTGTTTAGTGATAGAACACAACGTTTCTATACATATGCCTGAGTATCGAAATCGTTTGTTATTTCTCGATACAACTTTACATGCATGTTGGTGTTGTTGTACATTTACCCCGTCAAACTGCACTTATGGATGGATCGTGAAAAATTTACCGAAAATCATTCGAGAGCACTGCTACGAGTCGTGAACATGATGTCATGAACAGTAAATTCCTTTCAAGTGACATCAAATAAACCGGGTATGGATTCCTAACAACAACAAAAAAATTGATCAAGGTCATTTCTTGCAATAGCGGATAAAAGTGGGCGTGGTTTAGGCTGCTGTCGATAGAGTCATTAGATGGCTCTGTAATGCCGGGTTTTACATGTCACCGCGTCTCCATTGCAACCAATAATTACCAATGGAAATAGGACAGTTATCTCACTAAGCTGGTTATTACCATCATTTGTAAATTTATTATCAATTCTCTGCAATAATGTTTCTTTCAATTGTCAGGATGATTGCATAACTTCTACTACCCTTTGGCAATTCAAATATGTTTTGTGATCCTACAGTTGAATCGCCTCGTGTGTCTACACCATGGAGGTGGTGTTTATCATTGAGACACGTATCCTGTTGTGGACGTGGAACTAATATCGATTCCTTGTCTGATTGGTTAATTGGTGTTTTCTTTTCGACGTGCACTGGAAGTCGTTGACTGAAGCCTCCAGAAAGTGATTGACATAATTATATATCGTCCGATCACCGGTTTCCCAACAACACTGGGTTTCGATCAATTCATTATTAGCACTTGTCTTTCTGTGATTTTTCGAAACAGAACGAAGCAAAAATATTAAACAGCATCTCCAGAAACCTGTCCGACGGTTAATTAGGACGTGTTGAACCTGCTAAAAATTAGATAATAGTAACGTATGTACCGTTTTGTAGGTTTACATACGCTTCAGACTGTAATAAGCTCATTGAAATGGATTGCTTTGGGTAGTTATGTTTTAAAAAGCTGAGCGCTTATGAGTAAGAGTTATTAAAACAGCAAACCATCAAGCAAGCATATAACGTTCAATAACTT
>JARFOD010028916.1:0-10679 GCA_031763545.1 Mopalia muscosa
GTATATCTCAGATGACGCTCTGGACCACATGTTAGTCGATAGTTACAATATTTTACCACGAGTCATCAGACTACATAACAGATTAAACATGATAAAATGATTCTGCAGAATATCGTATATAGTGCATTTGACGATAAGGAATTCTGTAAGGAGAAAAACTTAAGCGTTACTAAAAGAAGACAACACGAAAATCGATTTCCCATTCATTCTAGTAGATCTCAAACCATCCATGAAAAAAGCATTTATATTGACATTCCATGTACGCGTTATAACGATTTATTGCTGTCTGAACCAACATTTTTTTCGACCTTGGGAAATAAAATAATCAATATTATTTTCAATAAAACGACCAAAAGTGAAAGGCATTCCACACTTTATACGATATGAAGATACGTGGTGTTGGTTGTTTGTCTATCAAGTACAACTTATTTGTAGATAGGAGATTAACTTAAGAGTCACCAATTTACTACTTTCAATCTGAGCCTCCGCCATTCAAAATACAAACACGGATTCCTCTTTGACGGATGTTACAAGTGGTAATCAAGGTGATTTCACCTGGGATGACGGGTTTGCATTTTCATTGGGGCGATACATCTTTAAAAAATTGTATTTGGCAATCACTGGAAAATGTCATTTTTCTTGCCGTTTGGTAGTTTTTGTTTGTATTAGGCCTAGCTAGAATGTTATGTCAAATCTTGTCCAGTTAGTAATAAATGCCTGAAAAGGGTTATTGTTTTGAATCCGTGCTAGAACAGCAATACAATCCTTATTAGTTACTATTTGAGATTCTCAAATACCATCTTTTTGTAATTTATGTAAAAATTATCTTCAATAGTGAACTACCGTATACATAACTCTCTGTTGAAGGTAACACATTCATCGTACACATTCTAAGGTGCTCACTAGTCTCTAATACACTCACCAATAGCTGTAGTAAGGTAACGCAGCATTTTAATGACCAGCCTCTCGTCGCCACACCACTGGTCTCAACAACTCAAGATGACAAATGTATTGTTAACATGACGAGGAATACCTTACGGCAGGTTTTATATGTTTACAGTACATATCTTCAGTAATAAGTCGTGACCATTTCATATGCGCATAGAGTAAAATTTAATGATAGCAATACTTCTGAGAGTATAGTCCAAACACACACATGTCGCTACATATCTAATAAGCAGTCTGTATGACCCTTGATAGGCCACGCACCGTATATGCTGTAATCGCTAAGTTCAAGGTGCATATCAGAAAAGCAGATAACACATAGAATTTTAGATATGTTAAATAAAGATAGTATCATTTGTGACTTTAAAGTAATCTTTGAACAGTATTTACAGCCCAGTTATCAATTTCATCTTTACCCAAACTATTGACCAATTTAGATTTTTTAAATACTTGGAGAAATGTACTAAGCATTATTTTAAGTTGGCATTCATGTTAACAGCCACAAAAAAAAACCCCTAGCATCCCGAGTTTAATAGTCCTTACAGTATGATTACCAAGATAATCTGATGTATACCGTTAAACAAGTTTGTGTTTAACAGTATCATTATTTGATAAGGAACACAACGTTATTCTCCGTTACTTTGTATATAACTCGTAGACATTTACCATGTTCGTGGTCACGTAAAGATGAGCTAGGTGCACGATTAGCTTTTCTCATACTTTCTCGCTTTACTTGTCATGTTCAGGCAGTCAGTCAATGTTGCTTACTCTGAGGGTCGTGGGTTCGATTGCTAGGCGGGTTTCAACCTACACAATTTTCTGAATAGGTATACATTCTAACAAAGAAAGTGTTATCCCAAAAATAACAAAAATACTGTTAATCTTCATTTTCTAAAAGACACAAAAATTATTCAGGCAATCAATGTGTTATCTTTAATCTTTAACACCTTAATAGTAAATACCTTGTCCTACATGTTCCGGATTGTTCCGGAGCGAAACAGTCATATAAATATGTAAAGAGTTGAAACCATAATTTACATTTGCTACAATATTCTATGAACCAATAACAACGTATAGACCGCCGACTAAACGCACATGTACCTTCTCAAGGTGATATATTGAGTATATACTATGTTATGAAAAACTTGGTCACTTAGCGAATGGACGAGCAAAAATTTTGCAAGGGTAGTGTTGTGCTCATTTTGGCGAAAAATATCCATAATCAGATTAAACACAATTTCGTATGTTCTGGGCGCAGGTGTTTGAAAGACAGCAGCGAATCTCATATACGCCTGATTGTGGCCGTTATAAATACCAAAGGTATTGTTTTCAGATTTAAACAGTCTCTGACTAATCTCTCTTGTCATGTATCACTTTCATGTAATCCTCGAGGAATAATTCTTGTAAATAATTTAAACACAAACTGCCTTCTGACTTACCAAATGTTTCATTGGGATCGTAACGACACACGAGGGATAAACTGAGATCAAGCCTGGGGCTTTGTGTCTTTGTACAGGCATCCATCTTGAACTATAATATTGAATCAGGTATCTTATTTCACCATACACAACTATACAGTGCCATAATAGGGGCTCTCACCTGCTTCACTATCCATGCAGCACACACATACGTTCTTTATGTGGCATTTAGAAGTTGGATAGCATATAAAAAGTAATAACAAGCACACACATACACGGAATTAGGGGGTATCCACTCCCATACACATACACTGACTGAGACTGTCCCCCTTCTCAGCACAAGCATATACTGCAATTTAAGTCTAAAAGTGAAAATAGTTTTTTATAGTGTCCTATGATCTATGAATCTTATAATAGAAATGTTTAAATATATGTCACATAGAAATGGTGGGTGATCCTGAACAGAACAAGTAGTATACACTCTGTTCCCGTCAAACAATAATCCCAGTTATTACTGTACACAATATTTATATTAGTACAAGGGTATAGTGTTACTCCGAAGAACGAAAGGCTAATTTTCAATATTTCGGTGGTTTATTTTGCCATTATCAGGAAAGTGTGTCACAATACTTATATCTTGTGAATAAATAAATTAAAAAACACATGACCACATATATACAAGCATATACACACACGCACACAACATTCATATGGCCCAGAGGTATCAACATTTTATATCCATGTAAGGTACTTGGTACCATATGGTTCGCTTTACTGATTTAAACATAAAGTTATATCGATCTGTATATAGTAACATGAGAATATTTTAATCTAAACTCTGTTAGGCTGACTATTGATCGATAATACAAACTAACAGGTGTTTTTACAAACATGCAATAAGCTTGGACAGTTCAATAGCAGCCAGATATGGTGCACTGTGGGAGATTTCTGTTTAACCACATGCACTTATTATCGGAAATATGCCTTTTTGTTGGCTCATTCATTCTGTTATGTGATGAAAGGTGATGTTGAATAGGTTGTTGATGATTGTCATAACAAAATGCTACGATTAACGTCACTCATATATTTGTATTGTAGCGCTAAGCAGTTTGACTGCTTTCAGAGGGAGTTGAACTCAGACCCTAGCTAACAGCGCCAGTGGTATAACCGACTGAGCTACAAAGCCTCTCTATAGACAGTCCACGAATGTACATATGAGCGAATGACATTAAATTCGACCGCTGTATGGTGTTGGCTTCTGGTAGTTATGGAGCACAACTTGTTTAAGAGTTATGGAGCAACAATATTTATACTTGAAAGTTCGCAACCGTATTTTTTGTATAAATATACAGCTTTGAAAACAATAAAATCGTAATGCGTGATCAGCCTTCATCAATTCAAGGCAAAATGATCGCCGGATTGCTTGACATCACACAACTAACATGTTATTATTGCAAGAGGTTATCGTCCATAGACGGCAAGTGTTACTTACAATTTGATGTATAACGAATTAAGGAAACTATTAAGTATACTTGATGTCTGTTTTAGTTTAGTTTAGAACGGACAAAGACCGAACTGCAATCTATTTTGAATAAAATGTTTCTAAAATGAGCACCTGGATATTTTACTGCTAAAAGGAATTAATATATTTACTTTAGATAAGATTTTGGTTAATTTATACAATTTCATAAAAATAAATCGTCAATTTCAAGAATATGTACAATATGAAGTTGTCAAGATTTTTTAACAGACAACTTTAATATTTTCATGGAAGTTTAAAATTTACTCTCTTATGAAAAATACAAATGATTTTGTTACAGTTTTGGACTACTTTATTAATAAGACTGATTCAATAGAATTATATTATGTATACTAAATAAAAACACTGTTATAACTGTTAGAAATAAATATCCTTGGCACAACTTTCCCTAAACTTGGCGTCTACTATACTTAAAGTTCATAGAACTCTTACAGAACCTTGGAACATGAGATGTTATTGAAACCTGAGAAAATAAATGAATCAATGATAGCAAAGAACAGAACCTAAACAAAAACTGTAATAGCATAAGAAGAATTTGCACTGTCAGTATTCGTCAGTATTAAGTTATTGATTAAGGGAGACAGTTCTTCCACTTACCCGCCCAGACCAAGTATGATAACTTCTTCATCAGCCCATAAGGAAACATCGTCATGGTTCCTTTCATTTCAGAAGTTAATAATCCTTTCAGCAGGTATTAAATGAAGTGAATACTGTCTTTATCATATAGGTTATGAGTATATCCCAGTGCAGTCATTCTCAATAATCGTTTTAATGTGGATAACCTCGGGACATCTCTTTTGCTACTTTACCGTCTTCCCGGAAAACTCACGCTGTCTGCCACATCGCGACAACACCGAGTTAAATGATTTGGCGTTCCCACTAGATTAGTATTAGTTCACCAGTAGAGAAAGAATATTGAAAAAGGTTTAAATCGATCTGTATACAACAGCTGGCCACTTGATGCCAGGACATGCGCGCTGCTTACAGGCCTGGTTGACGTGGGATATTTAACTGAACAGGACATGTTTCCTTCCGTTCTGAACGGTATTGACTGTGGTCGGGAAAGATACGGTTCTCTATAAGCATTGTTCATAGTTGTACGGTGCTCGATAGACCCCGTCAAGTGTTCTGATTCATAACCTCTTCCAGCGACTCTCTCAGACATCAATACCATCTTCAGTGACTGGAGTAGGACCTCTAGACATTGGAGAAGATGACGCTCATTCAGTCCCATCCTGGTAAACTGAACCTCTCATCAGATCGACATCTCGGACGGACAGAGAGCAATCGAAAACGTGCTGGCCAAACATTTAATTACCTCATTTTATACAGAGTTACCACTAGCTGTTGGTAACAATGGTAGTTCCGAATACTGTGATTTCTGTTATCACCCTGGAAACAATTCAGTCCGGGTTATATGGATAAAAAATGACAGTCACAAGCAAGAGCTGACGTATCATAAATAAAACATTTAATATACATAAAATTCCGATGACCCACTGAGATCAAATTACAGCGATATTAGAATAAATGTTTTTAAGCTATTGTCATATCGGCCATTTTTGTAGGGAACCGATGACGACGAAAAGGTAGTGATTAAGTCATTTTTTTAAATGAAGTTTAAATTGCGAATCAAAAGCTTCAAGCAATGTCACACAACACCAATATAGAGTTTATAATATTTAACTTGTCATTTAATACGTTCCATTGTTTTATCAATAATTCTATCAGCCAAATTTTTTTTAAAAAGAACAACAAAATGTAAACAAATCGCTTTTGACGTGGATTCAGTCCTGCTCTGAATAACAGACTATTAAGTACTCCTATCGGACATTAACATGTTGGGGCGCTTGACAACTGAAAAACAACGAACTAGCAGTGAATTATCTTGATTTCTTCAAAAGTAAGCCGACTGTTATCGCGACTAAATGACAGTTACCTGTGAGAAAATAGGTCGTAAAATAACACAAATCATAATGGAAAATCGATTTTAAATAAAAATTATATATATATATAAACGAATGACCCAGGACGCAAAGACATGCTTAATTTAATAATGTTGGCACCACGATAAAGGGCATTTCCCATAAGTGATGAGTGTGTGGGCTAATTGTAAATACGCACGCTAACGTAACCATACAATGCGACAATATGAAAGTGAACAAATAATATTACCTCTGTGCCAAGTGAGTCTTAAATGATTTCACTCGAAACATATTGAGCTTAGCCATTGAGCTAAATAAAATCAAAATGAGAAAACAACACCAGTGCTAATTTTCAAATTATAAACACTACCAAGCTGCACAAAGCATTGTATTACATTTCACGGAGACATCACGCCAACTAATGTAAGTCCGCCATGCATTTTCCTTTGGTGCCGAGGTTAGAAGTGGTTGTTAGTGGAACACATGGAAACTTACAAAAAAATCATGTGCTGTCTTTTTTGGTGACGTGGACATTTTAACTGTGCCTTTGCTTTTTGCAATTTTAAATACTATCATCAGTTTCATAAAGTCACAAAATGAAAAAAGGAAATAAGAATAGAACTGATGATGTCTATGTTACAAAGAATCTAATTATTAACATGACTGTTAAGAATGAGAGAGCAGAAGTTATAAGAAGAATAATACAGTGTAATGGCACCGAATGATAATATATATGTATATATATAAATAACTGAAAGAGGGATAGAAATGCATGACTCGTATGTTAAGTCAATTGGACTCTTCCGTTTGTAACACCGCAAAGGGAAATTCTCAGCTGGTGAGTACATATTAACTTCGGGATAACTATATCTAGATACTCTTGATCCTATATATAAATTTATCACGAAAAGTTGATGACGAGGACAGATATAGACGACTATAGAAACGAAAATAAAACCTAATTCGTTGAATAGCCTAATAATGATAATTAATGCAAGGTTTTACTCAATAGGATGGTCTATGAGACTTTCACAAATATTATCAAGAGAAGTGATTACACAAATCTTTAAAATATAGCATGGGTATATATTTAATTGAGTTCCCAATGAAATAAGGAGTTAAAATGCTTTATGTTTAATTAATAGGTGTAAACGTCGCACTGAAATGTATTTAACGTTTTGCATTTGCCATACACCAGAGAGATGTCCTAAAATAGTTACCATCTGAAGGACGAACTTCTCCAAGATTATCCGATAACTAATCATCCGATACCATAGAAAATACCGACAAATCATCTATTGCACCTCATTAATAGTGTCACACTATTTTTATTGAAGGCAAGTCTCACATGTCCGTACCAAAGGGGCCCATTTCATTCATTCCCTTTTATGGTGTCAGTACGGTTATCAGGAGAGAAAGCTGCAAACGACTACGCAAACTAGATGTGAAAGAAAGCCGAGAAAAGGTGTACACATATTCCATCAATATACACAATCACATCACCATACACATACACTTTCACATCACAATTGATCATAAACATATTACCATACATAATACATCACATTTTACGCATACACATACTCCATTACCATACACAATCACATCACCATTCACATACACATTCACATCACAGTTTACACATACACATTTTCCATGACTATACACAATCACACCACCATGCACATTCACATCACAGTTTACACATACACATATTCCATGACCATACACAATCACATCACCATACACAATCACATCACAGTTTACACATACATATATTCCAAGACCATAAATAATCACATCACCATACATATTCACATCACAGTTTACACATATTCCATGAACATACATAATCACATCACAGTTGACCACCATACACAAAGACATCACAATTGACACATACACATATCCCATTTCAACACACAGTCACCTCACAGTTTGCACATGTTCCATCACCATACATAACTGCATGAACCAATTTTTAGTAGTTTAAAAGTTAATCAGATTTCTAGGCAATTCTTCCAAGCGTTGGATTGTCCTTTATTTATATTCCCAGCATAGTTTATGCGTTGTCGATGACTTAAGGTTCCTCAGTAACTAAAACAATCTCCATAATCTCAAATGTCAGATGGATTTCAGGAAAAAACATCAGTTAGATTCACACCGGCCTAGTATTCCAAACATGTAAGGAAATGTGTGAGTGAAAAATTGACCTACTCCAGATTGAACTTTTACATTCCGGTGACGCCCAGTTTATTGAATAGCAATTTCAACCCTCTTTAGAAAACATTGAAAATGTGTAATTGTTCGGGGATTTTATAAGATACGTTTTTCTTATAGTCTTCCGGTTGTTTATAGAATGTGTGTTCGTTGGTGGAAATCCTTGCTTTAATCCGCTTTCCTAGTTAACAATATAAAGACAAAACACTAGTTTCTCATAGTCTGGATCAGATTATTGGATTTTTCAGAGATTTCAATTAAGATAAGTGATCTTGATAAGGGATGAGGAAGCAGGATATATGCTGTGGCAGACCATGATAAATTGGTATAAGACCGGATCAGCTTATCCGTCAACGAGATGGACGAGAGATCTAGAGTTACTGATTGTCGATACTGTTATGGTCACTCTCCGAACAGAATGTCAGCCAGAAATCAGCAACAAACGAAGCGAAAGAGAACATTTAATCCCATTACGAAAATCAACACTGAGATATCTCGTCCACACCATTTTTTTTATCGGCGTCCCCCCCCCCCCCTCCCCCCGCACACCCTTCCGCACACACGCGCACACACCAAATCCATCTGAATGTCATGCCACCCATGTAACAAAACAGATCGTGTACTGCAAACCTTTGCATCACATTAGTGATTTAGAAATTGCCAAAAACTGAACTCATTGTAATACAATACCAAAGCTTTGGAGATACGACAAGGAATGGCTGTAGAAATTGCATTTCGGTCAGCAAAACTGATAAGGTGCTTGGAATAAAAGACGATCAGTTGGTTCACAATAAAATAGAAACAAGCAACAATATAAAAACACGAGCACATGTTTTGAGCTAACGTTTAAGTCTTCCTGGCCAGATGCACATGTGAATACATCTCTACATTTTAATAATGTGGAGAAACAACAAAATGTAAACCAAGTATATATATGTAACACTTTGTTTGAAATAGTGAATCGTTTGAACAGGCTTAAAATCCACACGTTCCAACAGTGTTGCATACATAACTGTCAGGATTATGTTTTACCAAAACTGTGAAATAAAATGCTTTTATCAGATAACTGAATACAGCCATTACATGGAATATTTGTTGTTGTTGTTAGTGTTAATTTTATAAAACACAAAGCATTATATGGACGGCAACTTCTCTTTCATTTTTGACGTACCGTTTCAATGTCTTTTCTGACATCGATCTTAAGCATGAAGTATACTTTTATGCCATTCAAAGATGTCAATTGTATAGTTAATAATAACAAAACTGCAAAGTGCAGGTTGTGTGATCTGAACAATGAAAACAAAAGAAACGCTAACAAGAGTGTATTTGCATTCAATTTCGATTTATTAAACATCATCGTCCCTCCTACCATTGGAAATCTTTTCGAGGTGAAAGTTTGTCTCTGAGTCCATTGAACCACATGTCTGCACAGCCAAAAACCAACAAATCCCCCAGGGAAACTCCAAACTTTGTCAATACTCTATTCCAGTGGACAGACTGTGAATTCAAAGCAGAATAAATAGACCAAGTCGTTTCAGACCAGACTAGCAAAATAGAAAAGTGCTCAGCCATGAATCTCTCCCATAGCACTGTCTCTTCTAATATTGATTTATTTTTAATAGTTCTCTTCGAATGTTTCGTTTTTTTGATTGCCTAACAAATATTTCATAAAGCATAACTATTTGAGAATCTGTGCTGCTTCTCATTTAAGGAGCAATTCGCCTAAGTGCGATAAATGTACACTGAAACGAAACTTGATGAACCATTGCAACTTGTTTAAATCCATCAAGTGTGGTTTTACAATGTAATTAAAAAATAATGTTGCCAGTTTAGCGAAGAACTGTGATCCTCGAGACAAGCATATGTGTTGAAAGACAATGAGAAGTGTACATGTATGTGTGTGCGCGTGTGTGTGTTGGGGGAAGAGGGGCCTCACAATCACCACACAAAGAAGCCCTCGAATTAATTGCGACAGTTGGTACATTCTGGGCTGTTTTTGTCATCTAACGCTAACATGGTATCTATGGTGACGTTTAATAATATTTTTTAATCTTATTGAATTGCTTGCACGAACATTATTGAAGTCTCAAAGATTAAGCTCGTTATATGCAGATGTTGCTTTCCTGAAATGCTTTGTTCACCGGTTCAGTTATTTGCATTTTTTCTTACCAAGTTGCTTTCCAAAGTCGCAGTGAATAGTGGAGCGTGCGTTCGGGGGATCGCTTAGACCGGAAGCTCTCTTGTTTGACCATGTCGCAGGTGCAATCTGGGATATTTTTGCCATAAAAAAATTATATGGTTAAAATAAAGTAAAATAAAATTCCCTAAGTGACAAAACTCCCCCCTGATGTAATATATAACACTTGGAACAGTTTCAAAGCGTCAAGACAATTTCCAAATATTTCCTCAAGGACCTACGTATTATTAACGCGTGGAAAACTAAAAAATACTCTCCAAGAAAAAAGAAAGACCTCATATGCTCATCAAAATCAATTTCACATCCACAGCCAAACAAATAAAGGCCTTCACGGTCGCTGAGGATCAGAAGGTAAAAAGATTTCCTTGGTTTGAACTTCCTTCAGTAAAGAAATTTAGATAACTCTAATTATATAAATGATCTCAATTTGTGCG
>JARFOD010028927.1:0-10679 GCA_031763545.1 Mopalia muscosa
GGGGTTAATATTAAATATTATATAATTTTCTTAATTGTTGATAAATCACGGCAGAGTTTGTTAAAAAGACCAGCAGATAACCGAAACAGACAGCTATGTGAATAGGTCAAGGTGACCGGATGTTTATGTCAATTAGGGGAATAAAACAATTACCAGGTACTCTGAGATACCTGTCAGAATCCACCATTACAGCTGTCACATTTATTCACATGTCTCTTAATCTAATTATTTTTAAAGACATAGTTCCTTGAAAATGATAATAAGGACTAGGACTGGTTGATTATAAGCAGTTCTTGGCTATGTTTTATTATTACTGTTATTGGTAGTCCAATAGTCCATTTACCTGTTGGCATGAAGAGATGGGTGTGGTTGTTTTAGCTCTGATAAATGCCCAGGGATTCATGTATGTCTTATCATTGAACCTGACCATCTGTTCTGTTCCATGGGCTTTCTCTGTGATTTAAATAAATGGGTGCCATTGATGTTGAGGGTGGTTTCCTTCACCCATTGGGCCATAGGGTATAGAACACCTATCCAACAAAAGTGGCCCGGCATTTAAATAAAGGTAAGTCAGGTGCAGGTAATGGAATTTTGATGAAATCCTTACCCAGTTACAGAAAGGTAATTTAGGTTGGAGGCTTTGAAGTTTTGAAAAAATGGTCACCCAATTACATAAAGGAATTTAGGTTGGACGCAATGGAATTTTGATGAAATGGTTACCCAGTTACAAACAGGAAATTACGGTTGAGACTATGGAGATTTGGAAAAGGGTTTGCTGGCTAAATAGGTGAAAATTACTTGTTAGCTAAGGAATTTTGAAGAAAGGTTCTGTGAGTTCAATAGAAAAAAATTAAGCGTGTGCTATGGAATTTCGGGGTAAAATGTAAATGCCAGTTATAAAGAGGAAAGAAGCTATAATCTTCAACACGAGGACCTTTCGTTGGTTTTAAAAGAAATTTCACATTTTTTTGGAGTATGAAGCATGTGATAATGTGCAGATAAAGTGTGGCATAGATTGTGTTAGCAGATTCTAGTTCCTATAGACCAGGCCTATTTCCCTGCCCCAGAGGCAAATATGCTAGATAAATTAGGAATGCAACTTCATTTATATTGTGTAAATGAACTTTATAATTGCACATTTCATAATTAATTATCTGGTAACAATTAAAATATTACTGTCATCTGCACTCTAAGGTGAGGATTGTATTTGGTCTGTGATAGCTCTGTCCAAGAGGTCTCTGATAATGAATGTCCAAATCCCCCTGCCAGAAAAATAGTTCCAAAATGAATACACCTTTTACAGGGAATATAGTCCTCTATAAGGAATTGTGGGAATGAGCAAGTTTTATAGTTTAATTGTAAATGGGAGAAGACAGTCGAGATATATTGCTGCTGGCTGATTAAGCTCTGTTGACAGACATTTCGCTGTAGAATACAGGCTGCATATTTGATAATTAACAGCCTTTGCTCGAAGATATACCTCAGCTCTTATCTTAATAACAGATTATTAATTTGACAATAATAACAGTATGATTGATAGTGTCTTAATTAAGCAGGGGTTGATTGCATGCAGGGATTTTTCTGTGCTCTGGGGCGTTCACAGACTTCATGGGCAACTTCGAACCAATTTGTTATGGCGTTTATCAATGGAATTCAACTCTTTTGTCTTAGTTCACCATCTTAGAGTCCTGGGGCTTGATCCTCAATGTAGCCACAGTTTCAGTTCTTCTTAATTGCCATGGCGACAAGTAAGGAAGGTGATGTGGACATCGTCATGGTAATTAAGATCAACATGGCTCAGATTAATTTTGTGGAACAAAATGTAGTACTAATTATAGTTGGAGGATTGGTCGCCATGGTAATTAAGATCAACTCGGCTCAGATTGATTTAGTGGAACAATACCTTGTTTTAGTTATATTTCGAGGATTGATCCCAGGGATCAGTGGTTAGCATGTATGACTGCTGATCCTCCTCCGATGTATTGTTCACAGGTTCAAATCCCTTAGTGGACTTCAAGCACATGAGGGAGTCAATCGAGGGGATTCCGGTAATTCCAGTTTCCAGTACTGGGTTTCTTAGATAACAATTCTTACTCTTATGTTTTTGTTCACCTCTACATAGTACTAGTAATTACTAGTATTAAATATTTCTTCACCATTATGGATGCAGTGCAGAAAAATATATATATGTTTTGTTTTATTCTATAATATAAAAAAAATAAACCGGAGAAAATATATAACATATCTCTTAAATATTTCTTTACCATTATACATGCAATGCAGAAAAATATATATACTATATTTTTTAATTCTTTCCAAAAAAAAAAAAACATAAAGAAAATAAATAACTTATCTCACAAATATTTATAATGATGAAAGTTCCCTGGAAAGCATAATTTTATTGTGGAAAATTTGAGGAAAAATCTGGATATTTCATGACCTTTCCTCTGAATGAACCCTTATTCTAACCGTGACAATCTTTATGATTTTTTGGATGTAGTTTTTTTTTGCAGTTTGCCTCAGTATCTTGTTCTAATTTGGTACATTTAGTGTTTTCGTTCTTTTAAAGATCAAACATTCTTAGTTTTAACAATTCTTATACAGATACAATTCCTAGAAAGAAAACCTTAAGCCCTTGGAATAAAGAAGCACTGAGCCAACCAACATCTAAAATGCTGCTGGTGTTTAGTTCCTTTATAATGATACAGCCCTCTGACTTGTAGATACACGGCCATCATATAACTAAAATACACTTGAGCTTAAAAAATGACACAGTTTTTAATAAAAATGTTGCTAATGAGTCTGTTCTATGAGACTTTCTGCTTAATACTATGAAAACCTGAATACAGCTACATTGTTTAACATTTGATACATCTTTGTATAAGGTTTTAGGTTCCATTGAAGTTTCTGGTAATTGATTGGTTAAGAATAAAAGCTCTCTGATTACTTCCCTTGAATGTAACTCTTCTGACAAATTAATTTGTTCTCTAGAGTACCTGGCTGTGATTGATAGACCTCAATCAATTGGCTTAGTTTCAGAATGGTAATATAAGGCGGATAATTATAGAGTTCCTGGAAGTTTTATTGAAGATCAGGGATAAATTTAAGGAATTGATTATTTAATTTCAGTATCAGAATGGTAATGTTAGGAAGATAATTATAGAGTTCCTGAAAGTTTAATTGAAGATTAAGGCTAAAATTTAGGAATTGATCATCTAATGACCGTGCCTCCAACTTTATCCCTTTAAGTTTTTATTTTGATTTTCCTAGACTGAGAGAATTCATATAAATCCTACATTCATAAGTTAAACCTTTATTTCCACTCAATATTAAATTACCCTCTTGAGTATGCACAGCATTAAATTCTATTGTCTGTCATTTCAAAATATCAAGATTTTAACAGTACACCAAAGAGAAACAAAAGAAGGGTTGATTGATTGATTGGTGTTTTATGCCATGCTGAAGGGTATTTCAGTTACGTTTTCCAACATAACTGACATCAGCACAACAAAGATGTGAAGTGTTTCCTTAATGTTGGAGCTTAGCAAAGACAGCATTGCTCAAGCAAACTGCCCATAGCTAGATAGCATTCGGATCAATTAATAGATTCAAGTTAGATTTGCCAAAAAAAAAACAAAAGACTGCTGAATAAAATATTTATTGTAAGAGATTTACATAGAGAGCATTTTAATTAATTGAGACTCCCCGATATATCTGGTAATTAAATGAAGTATCATATATAAAAAATGTGAGCTACATTTGTCAACCAACATACACAAACTCCTGTTAAATATCTTTTCTTTATTGTATGAGAAATATGTAGGCTGCATTCTAATTAATTAAAAGTCACTGATGTACAAGTATCTGTTAATTAAATGCATATCATATATAAAAAATTTGAGCGAAATATGTCAAGATACATAAACTCTTGTTGAACAACTTCTATTTATTGTATGAGAATTATTTAGGGTGCATTCTAATTAATTAAAAGTCACAGATATATATGTTAATTTATTGTGTGATATTTATGAAGGGTGCATTTGAATTAATTAAGAATAAGGATATATATGTGAATTAAATGCATGATCACAGTGTTTATATTTAAATCAGAATAAAATGGCCCTTACAATTTATAGGGGTTCTTATCATGGTGATACTTTTTTTAGTTCGCCTGTATGAAGTGAGGTGAGCTTATGTCATACCCCTGGCATCGGCGGGGTGTCAGCCATGTAAAGGCTTCTATAATTAAATGTACTGAGGGAATTTTTCTGAAATTTTACACACAGTTGGCCTGGCCAGAAAGGAAGACATTATTCAATTTTAATGAGCTTTTTAATTAAAATGCGTTAAACACTTAACTCCGAATTAAACAGCCTGATTCTCCTAATATTTTGGCTAAATGTCCTGCAACATAAGAGGAGAGGGATATTATCTTTTCAGCTCATTATATGCATATGAATGACTTTAACAAGCATTTTTAATTAAATTTTTGTTAAACACCGTAACTCCCAATTGAATAGCTTGTTTGTCCTACAATTGTATGTAAATGTCACACAATATAAGAGGAGAGAGATATTATCTGTCCAGCTCATTATATGCATTATTAATTAGCTATTCCCCATAACTCAAAATTGAACCGCCCAATTGTCCTAAAATTTTGGGCAAATGTCACACAACATGAGAGGAGAGGGATATTATCTTTCACCTCATTAACTACTCTAACAAGCTTTATACAGATATACTCATTAGTTTCCATCCGCATCAGCCATGTAAAGGCTTCTATAATTTAAAATATAACAGGAATTTCTATGCAATTTTAAGCACAGTTTGTTTGATCATCAAGTAAAAGATTATTACAATTATATGAAATTTGTGCATATAACATTTAATTATCTATGTTTTCCATATTAAACAGCCTGATTGTCCTTAAATTTTTGGCAATTGTCACACAACATGGGGGGAAAGGGATATATCAGTTCAGCTAATTACATGCATAGTAATTACTCTAACAAGCCTGATGCAGACATATTAAATCATTTGGCATTTTTACCATATTTTTTAAATTTATTATCTAATTAACTAATCACTTGAGTTTTATCATTATATATAATCTTACATAGGGTAATAATCTTAGTTAATTCAATAAGATAGATTCACATTTATTATAAAAGTTTAAAATGAATATTCAATGAATTGTAATTCATTACAATTACACTCCCAGAGCTTAAGGGGCAACAACACAAGGCAGACCTGAATTTGCATACCCTATCTTCTAGTAGTTGGGACAGAGAAATAGGGCTTACCACAGGGTTTACCTATGATACAGACAGTGTTCTACATGGGTCATTCTTTTTGCTTCTCAGCCTTACATCAGTTTTTTGGCTAGCAAACCTCCATATGAGTGAAATTACCTTGAGTATGATACATGTATATATCCTTGATCCCTTATCCACTCAAACAAATCATTCTTAGAGCAGATAGCTGTTTCTGATCTACATGTGTTGTATTTGTAGTTCATCCTATCTTCAAGTGTGTCCTGGCCGGCAATTGGAGGGAGCTTCTTGTTGCCCTTGGGCTCTCAGAGAAAAAAGGGGATCAGGAAGCCAATCTGTTTGTGGTGCCTGTATTGCATCCTGTTGTTGTCATCCTGTATTTGTCCCCTCCTGTCTTTGTTTATTGCCAGTGGTGTCGAGGGTGGTTTCCTTCACCCATTGGGCTGGCACATCATCATATAAGTGAAATACCCTTGAGTACGATGTTAAACCCAAATCAAACAAACAAACATACTTGAGTTATATATCTTTGGATATTAAGTGAGATAGATACCTCTGATTCATCATAGATAGTGGTATATGACAGTATCTGTAGCAGGTGGAAACTTCCTGCTGCTGTTGTCAGGTATATGAGAGACACATGTTGTGGCTCCAGTAATTACAAAGGTGATTTTTACAAGGTTACTTCTTAGTTTTACATCGTAATGAGGCATGGTACAGTGTGAGGTGACCAATTCGTCGGCATATAAGTGAAACACCCTTGAGTAGGACATTAAACCCCGATCAAACAAGCACCCAGTCCCTGCTGCAGTCCTGCTCTCAAAGCAAAGGGACAGCACAAAGTACAATGCTTTGAATTGTAGCTTTTGTTTATCCTGTCTTGTCATTGTTTGTTACCACTGGTAGTGGTTTCCTTAGCACATTAGACTAATACACTGTCATGTGAGTCATATAACCTTACAAGGTATGACATTAAAACCCAATCCAACCTTGAAAAAAACAAACTGTCTGTACAACCGACCACTTGAAGTCGCCGAAAATTAGAGCCTTGAACATACTCTGGATGTTAGACTAAGTGTCATCAGTATTGTAATTCTATTTTAAATAGTTGTCTAATAGACAGAATTATTTCATATTAAAAAAGTGATTTTGGTTGATTTGTTTTCATATTGGCTTGAACCCGCGACCATGGCTAAGTGGTAGCGAGTGCGCTTCCTGAACCGAACATGCTTCGATTTACCGTTCACGGGTTCAAGTCCGCCTTTCGACCATCAGGTATATGAGCAAGTCACATGTTGTGGCTCCGGCAATCACGGGGGTGGTCTTGACGAGGTTTCCTCAGGGTTTTCCACCGTAATAAGGCTGTGTATAGTGTGAAGTGGACAATCCGTCATCGGAGGATAATTAACTTTCCAACATTATGGAAATGCTTCACATCTTGGTTGTGCAAGTGTTAAATATTGTTGCGTTACGCTGTCATATAAGTAAAATACCCTCAAGCAAGGCGTAAAACACCAATTAATAAATCAATTTATCAATCAATCGATTTGTAACATATTTGACTAATATGTTGCTTATGCCTTAACAGAAGAAATCAGTGACGTGAACACAATACCAAAGTGGGATGAGAAGTCCTGGGTGATTGGAAACGTCAAAGAGAGAGGTTTTTACAGAGTTAATTATGACACTGAAAACTGGCAGGCTCTGATAAAACAATTAGAGAATAATCACAAGGTTTGTTGTAAAAAACATTTATTTTTTTAAGGACATATTGGATTTATGTTTTATTGATTGGTTGATACATTGATTGATTGATTGATTGATTGCTTGAGTTACTGATTGAGTGAATGAGTGAATGATTGGATGGTTGATCAGTTGTTTAATTGATTGATTGATTGATTGATCGATCGGTCTATCGGTTGATTGATTGATTGCTTGCTTGATTGATTGATTGATTGATTGATTAATCGAATAAGTGATTGGTTTAGTACAAATCCTACTAATTTTCATTATCATTTTTATCGACTCTCCGATAGTTATAACTAAATAATAAATAATTGAAAGTAAATACGTCTGCCTTCATGCATCTTCGATAACAAAGAGTTTCCTTCCGAGCTACACTGCATGCACTCTACATAACAATCTTGAGCTAACACCGATGACAATAAAACAAAAAGTCTGTATGGCCTGAACTTACCTTTCGCTTTTGGTGGTAAGCGGAATAACTATAGAGCCACCAAGCTGAAAACAAATTTACCCTTTTCCTCAGATCTCAGATTTATCAGCAAACATTGGTTTATTTTGATTCTTTTATAACTATGTTGTATCGTGCCACTTGGTTCCTATTTTTGTTTTGCTGAAGTTATATTCTTGCGGGACATCAAAATCCATTTAAATTTTCCACTTTCTAATTCCCAGGAGATTTCCACAGAAAATCGAGCACAGCTCATTAACGATGCATGGAGTTTGGCTAGGTATGTGTTTATTTTTAATCAGATTTGCTAAAAATCCAACTTCCTGGAAATCAGCTTCAAATTTCTGTTACAAATGAACTGTTATTATGACTTAAAATGCACCATTATGCAAAATCAAAGACTTATTGGCATATCACATACCTCTCAACGTCCAGGACATTGTTATTATCCAGCTTAGTTACCATAGTTACATAATTGTTTTACTCCTGGGAGACATGGTGTTTAAATGTTTTTTTCAAAAACCTATATTACTGTTATTTACCATCTTTTCGAGGCAAGATGGTAAAATGGTATTCTCAAAACCTATATATCTGTTATTTACCACCTTTTCGAAGCAAGGTGATAAAATGTTATTTTCAAAACCTATATATCTGTTGTTTACCACCTTTTCGAAGCAAGATGTAAAATGGTATTTTCAAAACCTATATATCTGTTATTTTCCACCTTTCAGAGGCAAGATGGTAAAATGGTATTTTAAAAACCTATATATCTATATCCCCTTACATAATTTATTAGGTAGCGCGCAAGCTTGTGCATCTCATACGAATTTCATACTTCTAATTTTGTATTTTCCTCACAGATTCATTCTACATCCTTATACATCAACAAACTATTAGAATTTATTTTTCTTCATCATTATCTCTATTTTATCCCATTATGGTGCCAGCACAGATTATTTGTTTCTTGACTCCAGACAGTATATTACTTATGTTGATACTTGGAACTTAATCCTCTTATTATACCTGTAGCATGTTAGATATTTTATCTATGGTTATGGTCCACATTGGTCAATGGAACAGCAAACCTTGTTTATTTATTATGACTACCACTGAAGAGTTTAACATAGTAAAGTATAGTAACAACTCCGAAGAAAATGAATTCATTATCTTTCTTCGGAGTTGTTACTATACTTGTTTATTTAACTACCCTATGCTGATATATAGCTTCTACCTGTCCTATTTTTCTTTAGTCAATTTACACCTGATGACGATAAAGGCATATGTATCAAAACGTTGTGATCTATGACCTAACAAGCAGTGGTTATCCATATATTGTATAATTATGTTACTCCACTTCTAAACGTTGTTCAAAAGCTATAATCGTATACACGTTTATTGACACTGACGCCACCTTTGTTTGCTTATCTGCAGACGTGGTGTGCAAATATCTATTTGCCTCTTAAGTAATCCCATGAAATGTTTACTACGTTTTATAAGCCAACTCTGGCAATGGTGACATGGTGCAACTTTGGTTTTATGCATTTTCGCCCTAGCCTAAGGAAGACGGATTTTCCAATCCTTGTACACGACCATGTTTACATTTTAGCGAATTTTTACCAGTAACGTGTTTTCTAATTGACTACTCGCAAGTTTATATCTGACACATACCTGCAAATACCCTGGTAACTTAATCCGTTTGCTATACGTTTTCGACCAATGGTGCTGTTTCCACTAGATAATTCGTAAAGGTATTTCTAAAGATAACACAAACCCTAAACTAGTGTTATTTGGTTTTCCCATTACCCAACCATATATAAATATTGCACTTTTTGCACCATATTTATATTTGTTTACCGTTTATTGACAACGATGTAACATCTTGATTTCTTATTTGTATTAATATGTCTTCGGGAGAGATGTTGATATAGGCTTTAGCCCGTTCATCAATTCTTAACATCAATAAATATTGTTTAAACCAAAACAAAGAAATGTGCAATTCAAACAAAAGTATAATCGATTCCACCTCCTTCGTCAAGGCATTGACTCTAATACATATGGGGCCATCTTGTTTTGCCTTTGTTTATTTACTGATCTGTGGAAAACGTCGCCTCAAATATAGGCGGAAATGGCCTTGCCAAGCATGGAATATGAGAGTTGTCTAAATTGTCCACTATATTTAAACTCTGTCGAGAATACCATTGCTCGTATATAGGCAGCAGATCAGTAAGTTTATTGTCGTTGATCAATGAAGTTGACATGCGCCATGCACTGTGTCATCCATCCGAGTTTCTATATTTTGGACGTCTGGTTGGTTTTGAAGGGCTGTCACTAGAGATACATGAATAACCGCCATCTATCTACTATCGCCACTTCTGACATCAAAATGTTGGGTAGCTAAACTAAAATAACTGAAACAGGACGACCATTATAAACTTTTAAAATTAAAATTATAAAGCTAAACTAAAATAACTGAAACAGGACGACCATTATAAACTTTTAAAATTAAAATTATAAAGTTTTATTACATAACAAATATCCAATTATTTAAATTATTGTCCTAGCAAACTAAGTACTTGGTAATTGTTTGAAGACAATCTCTGATACAACCAAAGTATACACATTTAAATAGTGCTAAACAACATTATTTAAATGTTCTCCATTTTTCTGTTAATGGTGGTCAGCCAGAGGAATAACATAACTAGTATAAACTGATACCAAAATGGCTCACTGGACCGAATATACAATGTGATGATGGCAACTATCATGAGAAAATATGCGACATACAATGACTTCAAACTGCACAGCTTAAAAAGCAGTGTATGCATAACCTCATGACTGCTAGCAACATGAAATGTTGCTCAGAGTAAGATAATCAAGTGCGGATAAATATTCAATTTCGCTTCATCTGATACAAATTAAACCATTGCAGTACATTAGAAGCAATGGACTGACATTCATTGTTAACTTTGTTACGCTGTCTCGAAAGACCTCGCTGCAATTTTTGTTCTGCAAAGAACAACAATTTTATTCCTTTATCAATTTTTATGTAATGTGAAAGTCTAATTATGTATCTGTATTGTAAAGTGTTGACAGCGTTGAACATTGTTAAGGATGAATTTGGTGTTTACTATACCCCGTAATAGAGTAAGGTGACTACTCCAAAGAAAGATGAAAAATTCATATTGACTCAATATTTCGGTTTATTATCAAAC
>JARFOD010028938.1:0-10679 GCA_031763545.1 Mopalia muscosa
AATTACTATGTTAAAACATACTGACCTACCACAGTGCTGGTATGGAAAAAAGTTGTGTTTTTTTTTTTACCTTGTTAAACATTGACAAAGTTGAAGAACATTTTTTTAATTTATCCTAATCATTGCAGTCACATTACCTGTAGATTGCAAACAGGTAATAATGTTTCCTCAAGACTCCGGCTCATAAATTCTTTTTTTTAAATTTCTCCCCCTTTTTCAAGTAATTTAATTAACCTTATTAGCATGTATAATTCGCACAGACCAAAACTGAACAAAAACATATCAAAATACAGAAAAAGCTCTTCAAACTTCTCTGAAAGCTGTTCCCTCCACCGACCCCCTTGGACGAAAGTCATCAATGTTATTAACAAATTGACTAGTCTAATAGCACAAAACCTACATTTCAAACTGAAGCTAATTGGACAATTGGCTTGTTGTGTTCAGTATAAATGAAAACGGTGGGAATCGTTTATATTACGCAATAAGGACTGCCTAATTGATTAAAAATGACCAGGCAATCTAAAGGCGCTAAGGGACAGCAGACTGTATGAATACTTCTGCAATTAGACAAAACCTAAAAAGGTAAATGTCCTAATAATATATAACAAAAAATCTAAACAAATTTGCTATAAAAATACATGAATCTTATTCAGTCATGTTTCTAAGTTAAATGGTGCCCTCAGTGTTGCCAAAGTAGTTGTCCCACACAAATATCAGCTGGGGTTTTTATAGATACTTTTTCACCGATAAAAAATAAGGGCAAATTGAGTTTTTCTTAATTTGAAATTCACTTTTGTTAGGAAAAAATTTAGTTTTGACTTCTTTTGGTCACTGGCAAGCTATAAAATTCAGAATTTACAGTGGATGACCCGCAGATTTCCTCACTTCATCTAGGGTCATATCCACCAACAGTTGGTTTTATCTAATTGACAACAAAAAGTGAGTAAAATTGAGTATTAATGCATTTTGTGTGCCAAATGTGCTTAAAATATTGAGTTTTAGGTAATATCAAATTGAGTTCCACGAAAAAATTTTGTCTATAAAAACCCCTGATCAGTCCATATGACACCCAGGCCAGACACCTTGTCTGTTCATAGTAGATGGCCACTGTGCTAACCTGTTATACATTTCATCACGAATCAGAGGGCCACGTGGTGCAGAAAAAGGTATATTTTTGATATTACATCCAAACTGGCTCAGGGTCAACCCATCGACTGATTGATTAAAATCTTGGTGTGCTTGTTTGAAGTTTTATGCCACGCTTGACGTTATTTCACTCAAGAAGTTATGGCAGACCAAGATGAAGAAAGTCACTTGTATTATGTAACAAACAAGGATTGAGAGAAGAGTAGAGAAGAGAATTGAAAATTTGGATGAGAAAAATCCTAAGAAAAAAAAAATTTCGACAGGCAGATTTCCAATTCTATCTAAGACACTGGATAGAAGCGACAGAGATTAACCCTTGGAGTCAATTCAAAGATTAACCGCCTCCATTTTGTTCTAATTAATTTATGCTAGAGTACCGGTATATAACATACATTTGAATATCAGCGTATAAACAATTCTACCAGCACCATCCTCACGGCATTGATATTAAAAGGCCTAAGATACAACCCTGCTTGTTGCACAACAATTTTACTGGAATTATTGGGGTGTTTACAGTGAGTGCATCTAGAGCAAGCTGCGGAGGTCTCTAAAGGAATGACTTGTAATTGTCATTGATTGGTTGAAGTGCAGACCATAAGGCTCACAGACTTGAACAACTACCAGCGGTAGGGATGGAAATTGGGCTGTAGAGGACACCTGGACTGAGGCTTGAAAGCGGTTCGAGGTCCAGTTAGATTGAGTGAGGAATAAGACTGATATTAACTCTAGAGAACAGGGTTAGTTGGTTTGTTGGTTGCTTTTTAACATCTTGCTTCAGGCTATTTCACCAATCTGATAGGTCGGTGGAGTACTGTAACAACCAATTCATCCAACAACACTACCATAAAGTGGGAACAGTTTGCTCCCTTGTAAAATTCATGTTTGTAAGGTAAACAGCGGGTACATGTAGTGAGGAAGGAGCTTCTCGTTGCTCTGGTGCTCTCAGAGTAAAGAGGCAACAATTAGCCTTTTAATCACTTATTGTGTTTTTGACTTGTGATTGTCCTGCATTTGTATCTTCCCAGTTTAACTGTATCAAAGATTGGTTTCCTTCTGAGTTCTGAAAACCATTTGAGCGACATACATGTAGATTCGTATGTTTGTTTGATTGGGGTTTAATGTGGTACTCAAGGGTGTTTCACTTATATGAAGACGGATTGTCCACTGCACACTGTACACTGCACCTGGCCTTATTACAGTGGAAAAACAAGAGGAAACCTCTTGATCTGGTGAACGGTATATCAAAGCAGGTTCAGTTTAGTAAGCGTACATGCTACCAGTAAGCGCACATGCTACAACTAAGCCACGGCTGCGGACCCCATACATGTAGAAGTAAAATACACAGAAACATACATGTTACTTAAAGCAATAAGTTAAACCACAATCAATCCAAGTAGAAATTTGTTGTATGTGAGTATTCTAAAAAGATAGTGACATTAGTCAGAGGCATTTTACAGGGATATTACATAATTGCTATGTTAAAAAGAACACAAATCTACAGTTATAAAATGATGCCATTTTATTCCTCTCAAACTTTCACAGAAATAAGAATTACTGGTCAATAAGTTTACAGTGCAACACTATATTAAGAAAATTTCACAAAGAAAGTTATCCAAAATTGTGCAACAATAAAACTCACTCCACATGAAACCAAACCGGACTTTCCTACTGCAATATGATGAAAATAAGAATTTGAGAAACGGCCAAAAAAACTTGCTGGTTTAAGGGTTTAACTTCATACCAAAAGTTAACTAATTCACATGACAGTGACCAGTCCAATGGGGGCAGCAAACCACCCACTGCAAAAAAAAAAAAAAAAAGGCAGGACAAATACAGGACATACAAGTAATACAAAGACCTCATTAAAAGGCTTGTCCCAACACTGCAAATAAAACCAGACGAAAGAAGGCTGATTCACTATTTACAACAAATGTTTAAAAATTTTAATAAATTTTATATTTAAATTTGAAACCATGTTGATGAATTGTAGTGTGTTAGGTTGAAGCCTCATTAAACATCTTCTAACTGGTGGTTTGGGGTTTTTTTAAAAGATACTTTCTAAGAAAAACTACACACATCATGAAATTAGTCCTACACATGCATTAATTAAAGCCTTCGACTATAACAGTCATTGACAATGACATGCAATGAGTTATTTCAGAAAAAGCGATAGGCCTGAATCAGAATGTAGAATTAATGCCATCAAACACAGGGCCATTTGTAGACTAGGCGTGAAGGGTCGGGACATAGCAAGTCACAGAGACATGTCCTTGTAACACACAGTTTGTTGGCATACTGAATAATTAGCCCGTTTATCACAAGGTGGTTATCTCCAAATAACTATCCATTCTTGATTACCCCTCCTAGACTTTCTGATTAATCACAGCTATTTAAGATAGAGGATTTAAGCATTAAGCCAGAATTGCAGTTACAGTACTTCATTGAGCTAGCTGTTGGATCAATGTTGAATCCCACTATACAACCCCTACAACTGATGCCCTTTATCCAAAACCCCAATAACAACCACAGCCTTAAGGGTCGGCTCAAAGTCAGTGCAGGAATTTCAGCACCCTATCCCATTTCATAAACAACTGATTTTGCTCCTTCCTTAATTCTACTCCACTTTGTTTTTCAATCAGGTTTAAGATAAAAATAGAGCTAGCTTTAGGATTGCCCAGAGTACCTCATCATGCACAAGGCAAATAGTGTTTAGATTTCTACAATTATTCTTAGGACTTGTGAGTAGCCAGCAGAACCAGGGACTATTCTACACTGAGTGACATGAAGATGTCTTGCCCCAGTGTAGTTCACTTTCATTTTCCTCGTCTCCATTACAAAAAATAATTTGATTTTGTTTTTTGTTTGATTGGTTTTTAACGTTGTACTCAAGGGTATTTCACTTATATGAAAAAAGTTCATTTTGAACAATACCATAAAGTTGTACTTCAAGGGTTGTTCCTTATATGATGATGGGTTACATGTACTTTTATATGTCACACTTTTCGATAATTCAGAATTGTGAAACCTCATAAAAGCCACAACCTTAATTACCAGTATAAAGCCTTATAACATTAGCATCTTTATGTGGTAATTTTCATTTCATATTTAAAATTTTTTAAAATCTAATTTAAATGTTTTTTTGTTCCTGTCATGGTCTGAATAGTATTTTAAGGTTTGTTTAACTGATAAATTAAAATTTCGGAATTACAAAGGAAATACAAAAACTTGAGCTTTACTTCTTTTTTATTTTTTTTATTTTTTTTTTTTTACGGATTGCTTTTTTGAATCATTTAATCCATGCCTTCAAATACTCTAACCCAAAGATTGATTGGTGGTGTTAAATGGAATGGTAAAGTATTGGTATGTATTGGCATTAGATGATGGGGGCGAAGTACAATAGCAGATAGTCATACTAAAACAATCATAAAATGTCAAGTGTTTACAATGTAATAAAATCAATTTTCCTCAATTGCTATGTAAAGACTGTATAACTATTAGCTCTGGACAAACTGTCTCATAGTCTGAGGGCTTAAACCACAGGAACCCATGCTTTTATATTTGTGCTGTGATAACATTTATTTCTAACTCCTAAAAGGTAGTGGCTGAGAATTATTATGAATTAATTTATTTGTAGGTGGATTAGGTTTGTTTGTTTGATTGGGGTTTGAAATCGTACCTGATAGTCGACAGGGGGACAATACCCTATGAAAGCCTTATGGTACTTTGATTGTTTGTTAGTTTGATTGGGCAGCATGAAACTCCCTCCAACCACCCTCACAGTACTTTGAAGCAAGATTAGTCAGCGAACATGCAACCACTAAGCCACAGCCACCGGCTAGGTGGATTAGGGTTTCAAGGATATTTTGCCCAATGACACATATTATGATGCATAATATTTAAACAATTCCACTTCATGTTGTCCCTCCTGTCTGATTGCCCAAGAAATAACAAAACTAATGGTTAAGGCTGAGGGGTGTCCACCTTTGTAGACTCTGAATTGAACAACTGTTGTATTTGGTCACCCTGTTTTAAGAAACTTCAACATGCTGGAGATAAGGAAACTTAAAAAATGGTCAGTCCGTCATGTAAAATAATAGGATGTGAATTTCAGTGTCAGGTTTAGGGTTAGTGTTAGGGTAAGGTTTAGGTTTTGTTACGGGTTAGGTTTTATGTTCTCATTTAGAGTTAGTATAAGGGTTAGTTTTAGGGTAAGGTTTAGTATTAACCCTAACCCAGAACTAAATATTCATGTATATCTTACATGAGGGACAGGCCATAAAAATTGGACACCCAGTTACTTAAAGAGTCAGCAAATGACCATCTTGGACACCATAGTTTTGATTTCTGGCTAAACCCCTGCCCACCAAACAAAAATACCCACCAAATTATCATATTGAGCCAAACATGTTTGCCAAATTAATAAATAACTCTTTGGACAGTTTAACATGTAGCCATATGTTTATCGGTTTTGTTTGTTCGTATCACATTAAGCTTAATCCAAGCCAACCCCAGCATTGCAATCTAATTAAGCAGTATACATTAAATATTAATAGACTTCCTATAGCACAGCCTTCAGCGCTGTTCTCCGTATGATTATATAATGTAACTTCATCCCAGTGACTAGTCCTATCTGAACACATTTTAGTTTAATAGGAGAGATAAAACAATTACCTGAGATTTTTTTAACGGGCAAATGTTGTCTGTCCAGAACAATGTAAATATTTTGTTTAAAACTATGTCAATAAAAATTATTGACCAAATTTCATAAAAAATTAAAAATTTTATGATACACACTGATCCGTTTAAGGAAACTCGATGATACATGTATCATAGACAGCAATGATGTCAAACAAGTCCTTCATTGAAGTGTGTAGAATGGTCCCCTACATAGTGAGATGATTGGCAGATCCCTGTTTGTTTGATTGGTGTTTAACGTCGTACTCAAGGGTATTTCACTTATATGACAACGGATTGTCCACTTTACACTGTACACAGCCTTATTACAGTGGAAAACTGGGAGGAAACCTCGTAAAAACCACCGCCGCGATTGTGACTCGCTCATATACCTGATGGTCGAAAGGCAGACTCGAACCCGTGAACGGTAAATCGCAGCATGTTCAGTTCAGGAAGCGCACTCGCTACCACTGAGCCACGGCCGCGGGCGGATTTATTTTGTGAAAATATATATATGGTAACATGGCACATCAATTTATTATTAATAGGAAATTAGATCATTAACACAAAACATAATAGGAGGAATTGCACTCATTGTTGTTGTAATGAGGGTGGTAAAAATGAAGGACTTCTCAGGACTCGTAATTTGCTCAGAAATTGATTGATACATGTAATCCCCATTGAAAGTTCTGAAAGATTGTCATCTAGCACACCAAAAAATGTTTATTATTAACAATGCCATATATCATGTATCCGAAATATCTTGTTGTTGACACCGGAACAAAATTGTTAAGTAGTCAGCAATTTGTATAAACTGCCCTCTCAACTGCTGACCACTGTAAATAAAAAATTATGCTTTAGTTTATGGTGGAGGCAAGCAAAATTGTCTGTCTTTATAGTTTGTATGAGAAAATAAATGTTATAGGTGAGCCCAGTTAAGATATGACCCAGTCCAGTTATTAAAGTCTGTGTAGCAGTTACCAAACCTATTCATTTTTATAGACGTTGATTCTGGAAATCTATATTAAGATGCAGCAGATAATTTAAAGATAACAACCTATGTCCTGACTCGTTTAGATGTCATGAGATTTGTAGTATTTCAGGAATCTATCTGGATCTATTTGGCTTCATCCCATGATGTGTGCACAAAAAATCCTCACCAATTATTGATTGTAATTTTATAGCTGTAAGTCATCGCTAGTTCATTAGCAGTGTTAATCAGAAAAGTTAAGATTTAACGATGAGTACTAGTCCGTCTTCACGTTTTCATCGTACTGATACAGCTATCATAACGACTCGACCAATAGGCTTCATTACAGTTCTCGCCTATCACCCCCGGCCTTCTCAGCTCAAAACCGGTAATTTCCGTCGACAGCCGTTTGCGGAATTCACAACGCCGATTTAGTTAACGCAGACGCCATGCTAGCTGTCGGACCTCTAAAGGCAGCTATAATTAACAATAGAGACTATAGTTGAGGAAATTACATTTGTATTATCAACTCTGCTCCGTGATTCTGGCAAGGTTTTTTCCCCCCTCATTCCAAGAAATCAAGTTTTTTTTACAGACAATATTTATAAGACAGCAAGTAGCATAGAAACGTAAATAAAATTCATCTTCGATAAACACTCATCTACGAGCAAAACATAGCCACCAATTGTGATACCTAACCACCAATAAATTATATTTTTTATCCCTAAATGTCTATTGGAATTGGTTTGAAATGAGCCAGATTGCAAACAAGAGTAGCTGATTGAATCGCCTGACTCGACATATGCTGATTTCAAGTAAATTGGTAGTATATTAAGCACAGTATTGCATGCATATTATACCATTCTGTACAGCTATGTTAACATCTGTTCTGGACAATCAACCTCCATGAAATTTTCAGTTGCAAAAACAGACCAGAAAAAATTTAGAACTAGGCAATCTTACAAACAAATAGCTTTTTCGAGCTATTTAAAACCCATTTAATGCAATGAGAACTTCAATTCTTTGAAGAAATCTAAACTTCCAGCAATATAACTTAACTAATAAATATAATTTTAATATTATGTTACTTTGTAATAATAACACTATAATATTTCTGATATTTTTGTGAAACCAATACATCTAAAGTGCTTTAAAATTAGTTTTAAAACAAAAACAAATTTCCTTGTGAAGTCACTGTTTGTTTGTATTTTATAAAGAATAAAAACTGACCCATGAACCTCTCTACATATTGTATATGTCTTCATCTGACATTATATTGAACAAATATTTGTTGAAGCACAATTTATCTTTCATATTTTATTTATTTGCATATTGATCCTCTGTTGGATCAACAGGATTAAATCTCAATTACAGATCATAGGCCAGCATTTTTGTGGGAAGAAAACTGGCAATAAATGAACTCAGAAAACTAATGACCTTCCGCTGGTTACTGGTATACCAACCAACATAGGGTCAGTGAGATTCGAATCCTTGATTCCAATTGTTTTTTTGTTTGTTTGATTGGGGTTTAACGTCGTACTCAAGGGTATTTCACTTTTATGACGACATGCCAGCCCAATGGGTGAGTGAAACCACCCTCTTGATACCACTGGCAAGTTAACAAACAAAGACAGGACAAGACAAATACAGGACGACAACAACAGGACGCAACACAGACACCACAAACAGATCGCCGTCATCGGCCCACCGATTCCAAAGGTGAGGAGTATATGTGGACCAGAAGCATACACTTATAAGATCATACACTATAGACCACTATGTCATGGAAGCCCATTAATTTGGAATATTATATCATCTAAAGTTTTGCTCTATTTCTGATTGTGTTTTTCTTTAAGTCTCAATCTTGATTAGATATTGGTGTCTTTTAAAGGCTGCATTGTAGCTTGGCACTAATAACCAACAACCAAATGGTTTGATGGATTGATTGATTGATCTATTGATTGATTGAATGATTGACTTATTAAATAATTGATGAACTGATTGGTCAGTGTTAATTGTTGTTAAAAGGGTATTTTAATAATGCATAATAGACATTTTCATAATGAAAAAAAAAACTCTTAAAGAGATCAGCAGCTAAAGATAAGAGTTTAAACTGTTAACAAATGAAAATTTAGGTAAATTGATGTTTCTGTCATAGTGAACCAACACTATGTATGATTTGTTTCAATGGCAAAAAAAAAGAAGAGTTCTATATATGTAGTGTCTAACCCTGGTGAAAAGTTTGGGTCACCCATCATTCAGTAACCAATTAAAGAATTGCAAGTTTGATGAAAGTGAGAATCATTCTGAATCGATTGTATGAAGTTTTCTTCACATTATCTTGTCTGAGATGAGGGCAAGACATGTCATTTGGAAAAAATTGGTATTAATTTTTCAATTTCTTCACCGTTGTTGTTGTAAAAAGTTCTATATTGATTTCTTTGACAAGGTTAAAACGCATGAATAAAACAGATTGTTGGTTTATATCTGATGTACTTCAATTTGAAAATGGATATCAAGATTTTTGTATTTTTTATGATACTATAATTTGTTTAAAATGTAATTTAATATTCTTAGAGCATTTGCCCATTTTGTGATTAGAAATTTATTAAGCTTGGTTCTATTTAATAGTTACAGTGTACAGGTTCAGTGTATAATAATCAATGATGTGCAGGTAACGATTAAAAACATATGGCAAGCAAGGAGCTACGATCTATACATGTCTATTTGTTTAATTACTATCATGTCTGCTGTTACTTTCACAGTGTTCAAAAGGTTGTGTCAATATATTTTTAAAAAAACACATCACCGTATTCAAGGAACAGTCAGGTGGGTTTGTTAATCAGATACAATGACCATACGAGCCCAGAGATCAATAACCTCTTTAATACTAGAATCATCTCCGCTTTATATAGCAAGATGAAATCTATTGATTGGCAGCGATGAACTGAAGACATCTCCCACACTACAACAATGACTCCTGCAATTCCCACAAGACAAGAATAAGCTTAGGTACAATGTCATCAACATTTAAAACACAAAGCTCAGATTTTTTTATTATGTTCATACTCTGAGGTAAAGTAAGTTACAAATATTTAACATGTTTGTTCGTTTGTTTGGGGTTTAACATCATACTCAAGGGTATTTCAGTTATATGACAACGTGCCAGCCCAATGGGTGAAGGAAACCACCCTCGACACCACTGGCAATAAACAAAGACAGGAAAGGACAAATACAGGACGACAACAAACAGATCGACTTCCTGTTCCCATTTAACTCTGAGAGCACCAGGGCTACATTAAGCTCCCCCAACCACCCGCTATTTAACATGACAAAAATGACGAAAGACAATTGTGTCAAAAAAATTTGTCTAATGTATCAAACAAGTTTACCATGGAAAGACGTCCAAATAGGATAAATCACCTCTACTTCGTCCATAACATTACTATTTTGGAAGCTAGATAAATACTTTGAAATTGTGCTGAAAGGCAGAAGATGAATTTTTCAGTTTCAAAATTTGTCAGAAAACATCAATTTGTTTGCTTACATGCTGTAATATTGCCACAACAAGCAAAAAGTTAGGGTTTGTCATGGACAAAGTTTGAGGTGATTTTGGGTATCTGTGCTTGTCAAGTTATCAAGAAAATAATAATTAGATATATTGTTAGCTAAACCCAGGCTTTTCATTAAGAGCCGGCAACCGGCGATTTGCGGTTGGCTACTTCAGCCGCAATCGCCACCTACTTTTATACAGAAACATTTTTTTTTAACTCGTTTAAATTAGTCATTAAGACTGACGAATTATCTGATTTGCTTTGCACTTTAGGCAGAAGTGGAAAAATAAAATGATGCACCTCTTGAATTCATAATTTTGTACTTGGTAAGTCCG
>JARFOD010028949.1:0-10677 GCA_031763545.1 Mopalia muscosa
CAACATGTGTATTTGGTCGTGCGGTCTGAAAACAATAAGCTACTTTTTCAAATTCTCTTTTGCGTTTCTTTTTTTGAGGAGTGTATTTGTGGGGGAGGGAATGCCGTGTCGCCCTAGAAACTGTTTATTTATTGTTTTTATCTGTCGTTTAATTAAATCCATTCAAACCAGCTGTTCACATCACATCGAGGTAACAAAGTTCATGACAAGGTATAATGCATGCCGAGAATTGTCTGGACCCCATAACAATGTTGAGCAATAGAAAACAGACCTGTTATGTCTCTGTATACCACATACATTGTTAGTGTATTTCTTTTACGCCGGCAGATTAGGTCACCAAAAACAAGAAGCTGCAATCTCAATCACTTTTTCACAAAGATCTACAGTATGTGTCTTTATTTAAATGTGAAAGTGAAACTTAAAGAACCATGTATTTTAAAAAGAAAAACGAAATACAGGAAGTAAATCAAGAAGAATTGGATGGTCACGTAGTTGTAATGAAATATAAGGTCTGTTAAATATGAGATGTTACAATCAAAACAGAAATCCAGTAATATCAGTATGTGTAACCAATATATACGTAATTGAGCTATACCTCAGCCCTAATAACAACACACATCAACACCGCAGGTATGTTATTGTAATAAGAGAAAATACCTGTAAGTAGTAAAAATGTATTAACAACACAGATACATATATGAAAATGTACAATGGGCAATTGCACCTTTAATTCAATATAGGTAAAGCTTTAATCATCCATTGGGTCATATGCCAATAGGAGTTATCTCCCGTAAATTAGCATTTCTTGGTAATTTTTTAGCATGGCAATGTCATGTAACTTCATCAGCACTGGTGGAAGTACAAGTAACAGGTGTTGTAGAAGATGACCAGTGTGTTAATATACCCCATTTACCCCTAGAAAGGGTAACCCCACTACAAATAAACATCTTTGTAAGCATCAGTTACACCCAGAAGTTCTCTTTACCCTGAGAAAACTATAACAAATATCAGCAACATTTCATATTTATCACAATCTAAAGGTACATCTGGGAATAAATACCCAGCACAGAACACTTATTACGCTTTGTTTCACACTCTTGGTTCATCTAATAACTGTGAATCGTAACCTATATATATACACATACAACTACACAGTAAAAAGTTTCATAAGAAAGAATACGTACTTGATACACACGCGTTAATATTAAACAATACATCATTTTAAAGGACATACGAGAGTTTAACGGCCCAAATCGGAAAGACCGTTACTGTGTAATAGAAATAACTATTAGGCGGTGTCTCAGGTTAGATACCTGTATGTTTCCCAATAGTTCAGAGAAGTGTTTGAAGTACACTGTACACTTGTTACGCTAATTCTTCACTGATTAACTATTGTTATAATCACTGACAAAAGATACCTTTCCCGCGGATAGCAAGAAATAAGCCGTTTTTAGTTTAGTTGCTAACAAAGTTATTTTCTCAGACAACCATTAAACGGCTGGGAACTTTAACGATAGGACATAAACAATTGCAGTCTGTAAGCGCCGCAATTGCCAAGGCTTAAATTATTTCATTCGAAATGCATCCCTTTCTGGCCAACCGTGGCAAACAGGACCCCTTGTGTCAGCGAGTAGAACAGACTGATTTGTATTTACAAGTAGTCGCTAATTGTTGGGCGTATGCGAAGCCACGATCTAAGTGTATTGTTATAACACATAGCAACTTCAAGCAAACATATAAGTGTAGTCCGGAGTCAATTAACTAGAGGTATACAGCTGCAATATAGATAAGCTAACCGGCATTGAGGACCGAGTCCACTGTTATAAGGTATTATGTGACGTAGCACACAAGAAAATTCAGAAGAACGCAAGTTTGAAAACGTCTTTTCTGAGGCAACATAGGGCATATAATATAGTCCCACCGCGGGTTTCCACTAAATCCCCCGGCCAATGGAATAAGCCAGTTCAACGACAGTAGGAGTCTACTACTGGAGGCCCAAATACTGACGGAAAGCAGTAATCGAAATCAACTTATAAACATGATCAAGAGCAGGTTTTGTGTTCTCAGTTTAAACAAAATCCAAATCCAGTTGTTGGACTATTTCTTGGGGTCTCATTTTGTAACCATCGAGAACCATATAGCTTTTCAACGCAGACAGGCTGTACGCAAGGCATGGAGGTAAGGATACGTCGGTTTTAATCACATGTTGGAGTCTTAGGATATTTAAAAAGAACTATCAAAACAAATACAAGTGACTGCTGTGCGTTAGAGCATCACGGATCGGCTAGGGGTTGTCACGATTTGGGTGTATGCGCCAATATAAATCCAGCATATCAGGTTAGGTCAGAATACAAATTAGCAGCCTTATGTCGCATGGCCTCTCAAAAGGAATCCCCACACTTTATCATCGTCTGTGTTAAAAACAGTTGTGTGCTGAAGCCACAGCATAAAATAACAATTGGCTCTCATTGTCTGTTCTTGGGGTTGAATTACTGACAAGACCTCTTGTGTCGTTGACTTTGAATGTATTTGTGAAAGTTACGCTGTCCACCGTTCCCTCTGGTTGCTTTTCTTGATTTTTATCATTGTTGTGAAGATACAACAAGGCTCTGACATGAGCTGAAGACGGAACCAAGGCACTTGCATGCTGTACTGAAGACTCACGACGCTCCAACGATTGATCCACACTTCATTTGAGTCTGGTACAAAATCTACGCTATCCTGTCCCCAGGGCCAACTGGCTTTTGGCTGGCTTCTTAACACCCCCCCCCCCCTCCCCAATCCTCCCCAGCGTTATATTCTAGTCAATCTTACCAAACATTCGCTATCTGTCCCGTAGTCCTCCGGTTGGCTAGCCTCTTTACTGTGTTCCACCAGCGTTCAATCTTAGCCTCATGTTGCTGACCAGTTCTAAGGTAAACGTCCTTGACGAATTCATCTTCACTAGATTATGGTGATACATGTTCGATCCTTACATTAAATTTCTCCTATATTCATTTTCAGTATACTTAAGCTTCCGGAGTCACCTACTTAGTAGCTCCTGGAGATGTTAGCGATTCAACTCTATACCATTTACCATTCTATTCAGGTCTTTGCACAACTTTGTATGGAGTTGCATACCAATGCTGCCTGATCTTATGCCTCTCTGGATCCCGAGATTATTCTCTGCCTTCTTGTTGTTGGGTCGATTTCTTCTGCGCAAATTGTTCATTTCGGTTTTACTTGATGTAATGGTGAATGTTTTTCGGAAAACTAAATCGTAAATCCACATAAGTATCATCCATGTCTTTATCGATGTCCATCTGTAACACTTTTCACAATGGTTGGATCCTTGTCGTCAATGTATAACGAGACTTAAAATATTCAGAGTTCTCTCCCTTCCTTGATTAACAGTATGAAAATCCATTGTAAACAGAAATATCATGTGCATACCAAAGATTGTTTCAGTGAAATGTTCGATGATTGAGTGAGGACATTCATGAGTATCAGTTAATTGACGTGCAGTCTGGGTAGGCTAGTATCGTCTTCGAGTTGTGTTATTTGCATTATTTCCGATGCATTAGTATTTCATTTATGTAGATATAGGGAAAAGCAGAGGCCCAAGGATGCAACTTTGGGGAAGGCCTTTAGTACCTACTTTGGGGATGTTTGGAACGATTCGAAAATTAAATACTATCCACGGTTAGATAAATAACTTTGGTACCATATGTTGGGTAAACCTCAACAGAGATAATGACAGAGTTTCTGAAGGAGAATAGTATGGTCTACGTATATAATATTTTGATAGATTTAAAAAGAGATACACTGTTATCATAATATTGTTTTGCAGAAATCACGTTTGTCATATATAGCGAAATAATAGCATGGTTTGTCAAGTGATGAGTTCTGAAGCCATATTAAGTAGCATTTTGGATACTATTAGTTTCTTAAAAGTTTTCAACTTGATTTTCTACATTTTATATGATTTTGATCTTCGTGTACTTATTGCAGAGTACAGATAAACTTCATTTCACCAAGAGTATCCATTGCTTCTGCATAGGGGAAGTAGACCTAAAAAAGTAATGTCCTTCAGTCCATAAACATTCGACCATCCCAATAACATAAAACAGCCGTTCTTATTTTCAAGACATTGCTTGGTCTGTTCCTTCACTTCAGTCCACTTGAAGGAAGGTCATTATTTGTCACAATTTTAGCTTCTACTATCTCACAACTGCTACTATGTTGATCACAAATGCTGTCAACAGGGAGATATTTACACAGAAAATACAATTTAACGTGTCAATGTATGTAAGTGTCCTCGATTAGGGTATCATGGAAACAAGTTCAAGTAAACTCCAATTGACTTTATTGTTGGCAAGTTGAAGCCTTCGCCAAAGTTTGTTACTTGAAGATTACTGTGTCCTGTAACAGTATGTGTAAAGATACAACAAGGCTTTGTCTTGAGTTGAACATGTGACCGGGGAAATTGCTTGCTAAACTGAAGACTCGTGGAGTGCCGAAGATTCATCCGCTTGATCTAGACTTCATTTAATTCTGGTCCCATATCTACGCTAACCTGTCCCCAGAGTTCTCACGATGGACAACCTGGTGTTGGCTAGCCTTTTTACTGTACCCCACCATTCATCCAGTGAGACAAAGTACCTCCGAACTTTCATGTTACAATTTGACATTTCCACAGAAATTATAGAGGAGGTGCTGAAGGGTATAGCTAAGAATTAATTTTGGAGATATCCAAATATGCACGAATGAAGGTATCTATATAGTCGCGAATGGAGATATCTATATATGCACGAATGGAGATATCTATATATGCACGAATGGAGATTTCTATATTAGCACGAATGAAGATATATATATATATGCACGAATGGAGGTATCTATATAGACACAAATGGGGATGTTCTATATACTAGTATGCACGAATGGATATATCTGTATATACACGAATGGGGATATCTATATATGCATGAAGCTGATGCCGTAAAGTCATACCTTGTGTAATTGTCTTGTATATTAAAGTGGAAGTAAACACAAACTAAGGTGAGCCTCAGTAGACAAGTCATAATGAGAAGTTATGAACGTTCTCGCGGCGTATGTTAGACATGCATAAATGCGTCTCGTGAACGATGCGGTTGAGGTTTACCAAGTTATGACAGAATAAAACAAACGAACAGCTATAAGCTTTTATATCTTTTCCCAATGCTACGTTTTTTAAGGGGTGTGGTTACATTAGGTTTTTATTTGTGGTGACGAAAATCACAACACAACCCATAATATACGATGAAACATACAGACTACACTCTACAGAGGTTTCCAGTTGTCACATACATTGAAAAAAAGTTCATGCCTTGGTGCTCTAAAAGTTGATGGTCAACAGAGGACTCGGCCAGTTGGAGAGTTTTCTTGTGCCCTTTCTTACTGTCATGTCTAATCATTGTTTGTTGCCAGTGACAATACATATAGAGGGCGGTTTAAGCCCATTGGGCTGGCACACCGCCTTATTTGAGATGACGTTATGGTACATATATAACCCCCCTCCCCCAATCAAACTAAACAATTTCGAAAGCCTGCTTATAAAAACCATTGATTCAACGCCACAAATGGTTAAATATAGTGCTTTGCTGATGAATGGTAAAATGGACAACCAATCTTCTAATCTTTCGGTTGAGTTTATTTGCGTGGGAGAGATGGGCTCTGTGTAATCTATAAAAGTTATTGATAACATCACAGATGCCAACATCCTGAATGAAGGCGGGGTTTGATCAGTTAAATCCACAGCGATCAAAAGCGAATATGTCAAATAGATACACATCAATATACTATTGGCAAAACACTAAATTAAAAAGTTTGTGGATATTTGTTTTTTATTATATAAAAACAATGACAACACAGAGTAAAACACACAGTAATCTCTTATATACATCACTTATACATGCCTCAAAGCGTGGGTGGTAAAACATTTCACTGGCATCATTTAACTGAAACTAAACTTCACAGAATATTTGTTTTCTGTACACATTTATCATGTTGTTTGGTTGACGTGGGAAGGAAACAAATAGAACAAAAACTTTGTGAAAGTATCCATCCTAATAAATCGCTAACAAAACTGATATTACATTTCTTGTTTTCTAAAGGAAAACCATCTAGAAGCTGTTGCTGTAAGTGAAATGTATGATGGACTTTTTAGGCCATATTTACCGGGATGTCCCTGAAGTTAATATGTATTAAAAACGATGCACACCATTTATTCTTTTTTATGGTGCAATTTCTGTTTTGCATTGTTTCAGATTTGTGTAACTTGGAATAATTTTCATCTAATAGAAATATAGTATTGAAGCATGGTATAAAATGTCCACCATAAATTATGCTTACACCAAAATTATGAGTCTACCAGCTAAAAAAAAAGGCATTCCAAAAACAGTGTAATAGCATTTTTGTTGGTAGACATGCGGTGTACCCCACTCCGAGCATTATATTTACCAAATACTAAATATGGACATTAAGAGTGAGAAAGTGTGTGGGAGTCAGATTGGAGGGAAATTGTGTGGAACGAGATTGTTAAACTGTCAATGTTAGAGTTTTTATTCCACGTTTAGAACAGACTGAATACTTGACTCATGTTGTTAGTTGCTGCAATTGCAAAAGCTGCAATTGTCGGATAAATTATTTAATTGAGTTAAATTTATCATTAAAAGACATTCACATAATAAAAGGTTAAATACACATGATTTACTATGAATGGGTGCTTTAACGGAATAATCAATACGCTTGGTATCAATACCAATCTATATTTTGTTAACTCGGCTTTAATAAGTGACTCTTTTAACTGCTTGATCGTGCTAACTTAATGTCCAATAAAAATTCGATTCTTGTTTGCAAATGCGTGGGTGTGGATTCGATTTCTGGACAAAAATTTCGAAATAGTGCATTGTGGTCAAACGTATTTGTAACGCAGTGTGTTTTGTCAGTCAGGCAAAATTGCCATGTATACTTGTGTTGGCCAACACCATCGGATGTACGCAGTATCGGTTTAGGTGTGGGTGTCTTTGTTTTGTACTTGTTGTTTTATAACGGAGGGTGTTAACAATAAATGTACGCATTTGTGTTCCAATTGCTGGCCAGTATGTTTTTATTTTAGCAAAAAGCAGGCCATTGATTAAATGCTGACGGCTAAGTACATAGAACACATAGTGTTTGGAACATTCTTCGAAAGCAGACGTCAGACATTATGTATACACACACTACCCTTTGTCAGAATGCACTCTACCCTTTGTCAGAATGCACTCTACCCTTTGTCAGAATGCACACTACCCTTTTGTAGAATGTACTCCCCTTTGACAGAATGCACATGTCCCTTTGTCAGAATGCACACTATCCTTTGATAGAATGTTCAATCCCCTTTGTTAGAATTCACACTACTCTCTTTCAGAAAGAACACAACCATTCGCCACAATGCAAACTACCTTTTATCAGAATACAATAAACGTCCGTTAAAATATTTAGTTAATCTTCTCATAAATATGTAATACTGTTTGAATCACTTACATGAAACTCCAATATCTTAGACATTACCAGTCTAAATGTCTCTTTGCTGGACGATGACATCCCTTGCAGTTAACTCTCAATGTATTGTTACAGACGCTATCAAAAATTGCAGGTAAAACTCCCAAGGGCTTTTGCTAGACGAATGCATCAATTGCAGTTAAAACTCTGGACATAGTTTTGCTACATTAGCATTAATTGCAGTTAAAACTCTCAGTTTCTTGTTGCTAGACGATAAAATCAATTGCAGTTAAAACTTTCAATGTCTTTTTGCTAGACGATATCAGCTATTGCAGTGAAAATTCTCAATGTCTTTTTGTTATACAATATCAGCTATTGTAGATAAAACTGTTAATGATTTTTTTTAGACGATAGCAGCTATTGATGTTAAAATTGTCAATGTCTTTTTGCTATACGATAGCAGCTATTGCTGTTAAAATTGTCAATGTCTTTTTGTTAGACGATATCAGCTATTGTAGTTTAAACTGTTAATGTCTTTTTTTTAGACGATAGCAGCTATTGCAGTTAACATTTTCAATGTCTTTGTGTTATACGATATCAGCTATTGCAGTGAAAACTGTCAATGTCTTTTTGCTAGACGATAGCAGCTATTGCTGTAAAAATTGTCAATGTCTTTTTGCTAGACGATATCAGCTATTGCAGTTAAAACTGTTAATGTCTTTTTTTTTAGACCATATCAGCTATTGCAGTTAAAGTTGTCAATGTTTTAGTTAGACGATTGCATGCTATTGCAGTTTAAACTGTCAAAGTCTTTTTGTTAGACGATTGCATGCTATTGCAGTTAAAATTTTCAAAATGCTCGCGAAATATGGTTGTACTGAAGGTAGCTCCTCAATTGCTAAGAGTTGGCAAATATGTCCTGAAATCATTTCTGACCAATATAAATAAGTTATTATTACCCGGTATAAATCAGTTCTGTAAAAATGAGTTTTTGTATTTCTTGAATATGATAAATGGGAGTATCTTTTAATGAATGATCGGATAAAAAATTCAAATTCCCAACTGTCGAAGTCTGTCTGCCCCGGCGAACATCAATTTGTATTAATTACTGTTGGTTGTGTCTGATTAACCTAAGAGGGTTATTTTTGTGGCATACAACACGTCTTACTTCCGATGAACTTTGATGCCAGACAATATTTTTGTTAGTGTTCATGTTAATACTGGTTGTGTCAGCAGTGTTTTTGTTAGTCGCCATTAGTGTTTGCGTATGTTGTGTGTGTGGAAACGTGTGTGTTTTTGTTAGTCGTGTTGTGTAAGAAGTGTTTGGTGTCAGTAGTGTTAGTAGTGCTTGTGTAAAAACCGGAGGCTAAGTTTGTTATGTGTCCTGGATCTAGTGGGTACCTTGTCGATGCTTGTTTTCATCAGTCCGCAGATTGGATATCTTATAGGTGTAGCAAACGTTGCTTGTCTGCTTGAGAAGGGTTTGAAAGCTTTTCCGTCTCTGCTGACGAAGAATGTCATAGCAATTAAAACCCAAACAAAACAACAATAAAAAATGTCACCGGATTATTTCAAAATATGGAAGACTGAATGTAAATAATCTGCGACTGAGAGAAAGTGCGATTGTCTTATTAAAACGCTGTTTTACAGTTTAAACCAAGAGCTGAGATTGTTATGATACTCAGAAATATTGATATATAAAATTGAAGCTAGACAGCGAGGTGTGAATACTATAAATATTGAAGGGTCGAGTGACTTATTTTTTCCACCATTTATGAGAGCCATATTTATTGTATTCAAACTTGTCTGTGCAATATTACATTTATTATTTATATCAGCTATAAACTCATGATCAAGATAAATTCCCTGTGATCATAACAATGTCAGAATGGTGATTATCTACTCCATAGTAGATAGTTCTCCTGGCCAATTGCACTATATTCGTGATTGCTCAAAAATCAATTCTGAGTAATATCTAGATAAAAAAGATGCTAATTTAGCGTCTGTGAATCTGTGTTTTATGTAGAGAGAAAATCACCGTCTGCACTGGGATTAAAATTCGGGACTCATTCTGTCGTGAGCTTCTGTAGCTAAGTCGGTAGAGTGTTGGGCCTCCAACCCAAAGATCCTAAGTTCGAATCCCGGTGGATGTAAGCGCTCTCTTCATTAATTAAAAATATATAACAGAGAAAACTGTCATTATAAGAATACTATCTAAAACTCCATATAAAGAACCTACAAGGAAATAATTATAGCAAACCAGACAAAAAATCTATATTTAGTTTGTCAGTCACAAACTCCGTCGGGTGGAGTGACATTATTGTTAGAATATCGCGCTGTAGATATCGCCAAACTATCGACAGAGTCATTGTTGTGTCAGATGAGCTATACACAAATCCATATGACATGACTAGGAGAAGTCAGATTGATGTGTAATTGTGTGGAATGAGATTCTATAGAAGTTTTCAATCGACATTCTACACACCACTCTTAAAACAGACTCAATACTTAACGTCCCGTTTGAAGAACTTCCGATGAACAAGATCATTATCCACACTGATCATTTGTATTGAGCTATATTTATCATAAAATGGCATTTAAGTATTAAATGTAAGGTATTAAATGAACATGAGTTTTAATGTGGGCCAATCTAATGGAATAATCAATACCCATGGTATAAATAGGGTATAATGTAACACATGTTTCTAGCGCTGATATAACATTATATCCTTTATACTTGAGAACCGTGCCAAATTATAAACCCAACCCTTGTTTGTAAATGCGGGGGTGTGGATCCGATTAGTTTCCAAATATGACATAATGTTAGAAAATAGTGCCATGTGTTGACTAGAACTACCGACATACGCAATATTAATTTACGTGTTAAATTTGTTTTGTTTCGTCCACCACGATTTTTTTACAAATAAATGTGCGAATTCGCATTTGGAAAATTACTATTTCATTAAAACAGAGAAAAAGCATTGATTTGTTTATAACGCCTTGCATATGGGTACTTAGGCCTAGATTACCTGGAGTTATTCTATCTAATAAATTCACCACAACTAAAAAAACACTCTTCAAAAAAAGAAACGGAAATGAGAATTTGAAAAAGTAGCTTATTGTTTTCAGACCGCACGACCAAATACACATGTTGTAATGATATATATTTGTTTC
>JARFOD010028960.1:0-24239 GCA_031763545.1 Mopalia muscosa
TAATTGGCCAAAATAAAACCAGCGTTTACCCCCCCCCCCCCCCCCCCCACACACACACACACGCACGCTTATTGTTTCGTTTACGACTCAAACAGAAGTTATTTATAACAGCGAATTAAAATTGTGCCATATATAATATGGCAATAAGGTCACATTTTAAATGGAATCAGCTGTGCAAGGTTTTGGTTTGATAGTAGACCTGCTTTGTACTTTCACGGAAAATGCGCCATGTCTTTGTTACATAATGGCAACAATAATTCGCATTGAGGCGGCAGCAGTTCCTAGTCATGAAATTGAGATAGGGTTGATGTTGATAGCCAAGGTATTAGATTAAATATTCCATAAAGGCTCGCAAGCTTTGCACTTAATTTTTTAAAATATATTGAGTGATTGGTGAATTATGCCGTACTTATGGGCATTTCACTTATATGACGGCGGTGTATTCTAACAATATTTGACACTAGCTATAACATAACCAAGATGTTGAGTGTTTCCTTAATGTTGCAAGAAAATTTTCCGAATAGCGAAAGATTCGCTTAACTTCCCTTAGCCAAAAGTCTATTCGTAAAAATAAAACGGAGTATAGCCTGAAAACTATAACGTACGTAATTGTAAAGATTTACCTCCCTTTTCCTGTTAATATTGGAATGGAGTCGATAATACTTAAGAATATTATTAGTGTAAAATTATCAACTGTAATAAACGGTTAATCTTTTAATAACCTCCTTGCTGTAAAGAATACCTATATGGTCTCGCTAGAACCATATATAGACTAAGATACATTATTTTGTTGAAATTTTAATTAAGATCCCTTATAGCAGTTTATGTTTGTATTATGAGCGAGATACATTTGGGGTGGAGCAGAATATAAATTGAATTATTGCAAATTAAAGGTATCAATTTCTTATTATACAAATATCATGTATGTGACGGTTGACATTAACATTACCGAGAAGTTGTTTGTCCGAAACATCACATTTGTAAATATTCCATCCTGTTTACTATAAAATTAAAAAATAACGCTTTTGTTTTCTGACCATAAAACGTTCATATAACTGAAGTCAAAACATTTAAATATTGTCGAGTGTTTTTGGATTAGTCGCACCCAAAATCTAACTCGTTTGCCATTATCCTACTGATTTACACCCTAATTTGTACTTTTACACATCATATCTTTAGTTTATTTTCTGAGAAGCTTCATTCTTACAATTGTAGCCGTTTTAGGATTGAAAACAAACCATTCTCTTGTCCATTTTATTTCCAGAAGGGAGGAGAGAAAAGAACTACCAAAGAGAGTTGTTTATCAATTAAACAAATATTTTTAGTTCATGTGTATTCTTGTGAAATATTTAAGAACAATTATGCAACTTTCTGACATTCATTTTAGGAAGAGAACACAAAATTCATCTTAACCGTAATTATAAACTGCATGTCGTGGGCTATTTAAGGCCGGACACGTTCCTGTTCTTAATGTAATACTGCTTTCGCTGATGGTTTAGAATAAACTTAAGACGTCGCATGCAGAAAATTATTTTATTCTGTTACTTGCACGTGCTATTTTTTCACGTTAAGTTATTTCACGACAAAAGCATAATAGTTGTATCTGATTAGCAGGGTAAATTGGTTCCGTGTTCATATACTTCAGTTTGAACAGGTTGGTTGTAATCTAATTTATGATTGTCTGTTGCGTCAGAAAATTAACCAATGAGAATACAGTACACTGCGTGAGTATTGAGAGCATGAACAAGGTACCAGCTTAATTAGCAGAAACATCCCTTAGTGGCGTCCCTATCTCCAACAATGCTCTACAGGCAACGCTGTAGCTACAAGCTGAGTGATGGGAACTGGAGACTGGACTAGGCATTCAAAAGACCGCACTTGTACTATGCATCATGATATGATGTTATCAAGGCGTACGCAGTTGACTATTTTCTAATTGGTTCATTTTCTTACGCAACATCCTATCAAAGCCATCGATAAGGCCAACTTGTTTCTATATCGTAGTTTAGGAACGGGGCACCATTTTACATACACATGCGCATTACAAAAAAGGCGTAAATTTCAAAATTGTCACTGTATGCCAAACTCGTCTATTGTACTCTTGAAATGACATTTAGTTCCAGTTAAAAAAAATTTGATATGACCGTTCCTAGCTTTACCACCATAACGTCAGTTGATAGAGATTCGTGTTTCATGGTTGAATCAGTTGTAAGCGAATCAAAAGACATTCTGTCTATGTGTCCAGAAACAAATGAAAGTGATGCGAAGAAAAAAAATGTAACTTTAAGTAAAAAGCTTTCTTTCAAGTCTTAGTCAGTGTTTGCAATGTGTTTTATTGCCAATTCAGTGGTATGCTAACATGTCGCAGTGTTTGGAATTTGGCAGACACAATCCATGCTACCACCAACCAAGGTGGACTTTATTCCTACCTCAAGGGTTCAAAAGAAAGCCGATCGTTCGTTTGTGAAAACAGAAATATTCATAAGACAAGCTTTCTACATAACAATATTGGAAATACCGTTTTCTCTCTTTTCTTTAAAAGGAACCGGTCTACTTGGCTATTCGGAAAACGGAACGCGTCGCCAAATAGTTTTTTTTATCTGTTCGACAGTATTGGCTTAAGGAACGTCTTCGAATTAGAGAATTAGTCCTCACATCGCCAGACGTATTTCGTTATTCCATGACGATTCTTTTGTAACAGATAACCAAGTGCAAACTTAGAATGGTACACAAATCGGAATCTTAACCAATACGTGTGCATAGGAACTTGCAAATTCCAAAACCCTGCTGTCTAATTAAGATTATGGTGTTACCATTTACTTCCTGTGTTTCACAATGGACATTCTGATTGGCTATTCTAACACTTGAGGGCGCCTCTAAAGCCTTTGTCCTTGAGCCTGAACTGACTTTAGGAATGCTAAAGCTGCTAGATTGGAAACAAAATTTGATTTGCTCGAAATAGACGTCTTTCCGTGCTGGCGCCTAAGGCATGTGTCATAAACTGCTAGAAAGCTGCACTGCAGACCAAATACCTTCAACTATCTCATAGTCCACCAAAAATAGAAGCATGAAATCTCAAGATTTATTTTTAAAGAAAGTGTAATTGAATTCTAGATTTCCACGAGTTATTTTGAACTTATAAATATACAGATTTTTTTATTTTAGTAGTGTTGTGAATCGGTCAGAATATCATAATAAGATAAGTTGTCTTTGGTCTTTTATGCTAAGCTGTCTATATAAATAAGATTTGTTGTACTATGAAATGAATTGTTTAGTAACGTCGTGGGGTGCATATAAAAGTATAAGCCAGCTTAAGCAGGCATTAAACGCCATAAACAAAAGCGTCACTTTCTCTTTCCAAACTTATATTCCATCTGATTGATTGGTCTTAAACGCCACTTTCAGCGTAATTGTTTCTTTGCAGATAATACTTTTTAAAGTTGCACCAAAGCGTACATATTGGTAGTTTGCTTCGTCGAAAACCTTATTACATTCGTCTGTTGTAAACAGTTTTATCATTAGCTCCCTATTGCTTTAAATGTTGAAGTATTGAGTTTTTTCATCATCTCGTGCGATCCATAGTAAGTTATTAGTATTTCGGACAAATATTGAAATGTTTCATCACCTCCTGTGAGCCCCAGTAAGTCTTTAGTGGTTTGGCAAAATATTGGATTGGTTCATTGAATCGTGCGATACACACTATTGAATTGTTTCATCAATCTGTAAGATCCACGGTAAATAATTAGTCGTTGTGCAAAATACTGAATTGTCTCATCATATCCTGCGATACACATTAAGTCATTAGCGATTCGGTAACATATTAAATTGTATCATCGTATCCTCCGATACACATTAAGTCAATAGCGATTTGGTAAAATATTAAATTGTCTCATCGTATCCTGCGATACACATTCAGTCATTAACTATTGGGTAATATATCAAATTGTATCATCGTATCCTGCGATACCCATTCAGTCATTAGCGATTCGGTAACATATTAGGTTGTATCATCGTATCCTGCGATATACATTCAGTCTTTAGCGATTCGGTATGATATTAAATTGTATCAGAGTATCCCGCGATACACGTTATTATTTATATAAAAGTAATTTGGTAAAATTCAATCAATTTATAATGTATGTCATCAAGGTTGAAGTCATCTTTAGCAAATTCCGTTTAGTTCATGATAATCTGGCAATATCTTTTAAAGACAGAATACGATTGACAGAAGATACAGATACTTCTTGAAATAAAGTGAAACAGTAATAAAATAATGTATCCACCATACGTTCGTTGCGCTAATTGGATCTCTGTTAAAGCCATATGTATTTACTATTATTCTCTTTTGTCATGTGCACATGTTATCTAAGATACGTCTAGAGTAACAGAAAAATGTAACGAAAGTGTTATTTTGATCAGTGTTAATGAAATCTGGATTAGTCTAAAACCAGATTCTTTACTCCACAGTAATACTGTCGCTTTTCATTTTATTTATGTCAGAATGACGGCTTCTAATTGACTATTCTAACTCTTGAATACACGCCTAAATATATTATCATCAACACTGAAGCGGCGTTTCGAATGCCAGGGTTGCTGGATTAGAATACAGTTGAATTTCCCGGAAATGGATGTCTTTCCTGAACGGACTTTCAGGAATGCGTCATACACGAATAGCAATAAAAGCACCACAGATCAAACACGCAAGAGAATGCTAGCAACATGACTTCTCAGGATTAGAGTGGATTAGGTTTACTTGGGCTTGTTAAATTTATGCCTAAATCACATGACATCTGTTTTTATTATTTCTTAAAATTCGAAATATTTAATTGACATGAGCTTCGTATATAATGTATGGAATATGCAGGGCGTATTCATCGACTCAATGATAAAAAAAATGAATGTTCTGCGTTTTATAGTATGAGTAATTATGCGAATAATACAATAATGTAGTAATTTAAAATGGCGGTGATCATATCGTTGACCATTAAATAATTTTCAGCTGAGGTTTATCCGAAATAACTGGGTCACATGATATATAAATCATTTTGAGAAGGTATTACCTGTTTCAATGTTGACATGCTCACGTGTTTTAGAAGTTAAGCTCAAACAACAAAATGTACTTAGTGTGTGTGTTTTGTTGAAGCTGTGTTTATATCAAGGAGTACAACGACATTGATTCCCATTTATCTTACCCTGTGCTACATGGAATATTATTACATTAAACACACCAGTACAGTATGTATCACAATGGCTTGAATGACATTAGGCATTCCTTGATGTTAGTGAAAATATACATTTATTACGAGGGAATTAACTTCTTTGCACTGAGAACTGTCACGTCCTGTATGCAGGATATAAGAGCCATTTGAGTGACTGAATCATGAGGCACTGAACAGCAAAAGGTGGAATTTGTTATACATGTTCCAAAATTTTGTGATAAAGAAAAAATATGCCTGAAAATTGTATTTCCAAGATATATTAATTGAGGTCCTAATCACATTACAGCCCGAATCGTATATATCACATATCCTCAAGTCACAAATGGTACTCAAAATCCTGCCTTGGTTTGTGTCTTTTTAGAAGTACATTGATTTTCTTTATAACAGTATTGGATACGTTTTCATTTATCATCATCTGTAACATCATGGCTATTTTGGATTGGCTGTTCTAACACTTTGTTCTATCCATAAAGTCATTTCCGTGATGTTGATACACAATGTATCTATGTGTATCTAGTTATTGGAGTTGTAAGTTTACTCTAGTTTGTAAATGATTAGAAGGGTAAATTGGTTCCCTGTTCATATACTTCAGTTGGAACAAGTTGGACGTAATATAATTGACGATTGTCTGTTTCGTCAGAAAATCAATCAATGAGAACTCAGTACACTGCGTGAGTCTTGAGTAACTGGACAAGGTACCAGTTTAATTAGCAGAGGTGTCCCTTAATGGAGTCCCTATCTCCCACAATGCTCCACCGGCAACGCTGTAGCTACAAGCATTGAATGATGGGAATTGTAGACTGGACTAGGCATTCGAAAGACCACAGTTGTACTATGATGTTATCAAGGCGCAGTTGACTATTTTCTGATTGGTTCATTTTCTTACGTAACATCAAATCAAATCCATCGATAAGGCCCAACTTGTTCCTAATTCCTTGTACATATCGTCACTGTATGCCAAACTCTTCTATTGTGCTTTTGAAAGGGCATTTAGTTTAAGTTTGATAACCTTTGAGAACATGGCTGTTCCTAGTTTTACCACTGTATCGTCAGTTGGTGGGGAATCATGTTTCATGGTAGAATCGGTTGTAAACGAATAAACGGAACTTTGGTGACTGTACCTTTAGGAGAAAAGCTTTCTTTTAACTGCTAGTAAGTGTTTGGTTTCAATGCGTTTTATTGTCAATTCAATGGTATGTTACATGAATAACTTGTCGCCGTGCCTGGAATCTGACAGACAAAATTCATGCTAACACCAACCAAGGTTGACTTGTTTCCTCTCCCAAGGGCCCAAAAGAAAGCATATCGTTGGTTTGTGGAAACTGATTTATTCCAAAGAGTTGCTTTGTACTTAACAATATTAGAAATGCCGTTTTTCTCTTTTCTTTATAATGGACTATTTTACTTGGCTATTCTAAAAACGAAACGCCTCACCAAATTGTTTTTATATGTTCGACTGTATTGGCTTAAAGAATATCTTCGAATTGAAGAAATAGTCCTCGCATCCCCAGACGTATTTCGTTATTACATGGCGATTCGTTTGTAACAGATAACCAAGTGCAAACGTAGAAGGGTACACAAATCGGAATCTAAACCAATATGTGTGCATATGAGATTGCGAATACCAAAGCCATGCTATCTATTTAAGATTATTATGTTCCTATTTACTTCCTGTGTTTCACAATGAAAATTCTGATTGGCTTGTCTAAGACTTGAAAGGGCGTCTAAAACCTTTGTCCTTGAGCTTGAAATGACTTTAAGAATGCTAATGCGGCTAGATTGGAAATACAATTCGATTTTCTCAAAATAGACGTCTTTCCGGGCTGGCGCCTAAGGCATGTATCATAAACTTATAGAAAGCTGCACTGCAGACCAAATACCTCCAACCATCTCATAGTGCACCAAAAATAGAACCATGAAATCTCAAGATTTGTTTTAAAATAAAGTTTTAAAACAACAAAATGTGACTTAGTGGACATGTGTATTCTGCTGAAGTTTGTTTATATTAAAGGGTACTTGTTCTTCAACGGTAGTGATTCCCATTCATCCAACCCTCTGCAGCATGGACAATTAGTACATTCAATACATCACTATAACATTTTTCACAGTGGCTAGAATGACATTAGGCATTCCTTGATGTTAGTGAAAACAGAGCTTTATTAAGAGAGAATTACCTTCTTGTCACTCAGAACTGTCACGTCCTGTATGCACGATATAATTGCGATTTGTGTGACCGGATCGCGAGATACTGAAAAGCAAAACGTCGAATTTGTGATAAATAAATACTATGTCCGAAGATTTTTTACCCAAGATATATTTATTGAGGTACTAATAACATTACATCACTAATCATAGATAACAGAAGCAGAATATGCGTCTTGCTCCTACCTCAAAAGGTAGTCAAAATCTAGCATTGGCTCGTGCCTTTTTTCACTTAAATTGATTTCCTTTAGAACAGTAGTTTGTATCTAACGATTGTAGGCTTACATTTATCTTCATCATTAACACCACGGCTATTTCAGATTGGCTGTTTTAATACTTGAACTCTCCATAAAGTCATTAATCTTTAATAATGTTTCGTTGCCTTTTGAAATCGACTTTTTTGATGGTAAATTAAATTGAATTTGCTGGAAATAATCCTCATCTGGAACATACCTTCCACTCTTTCATGTTGACAAAGTCTACTGCATAGCAGATATTTTTCGTTCCTGACAATGGTTTAAAAGAAACCGAAATATTGAAATACCATATATCCATCTGTATCTTTTATTAGGGTTGTTAGTTTCCTCTACTTTGTAGCTGATTAGCAAGGTGAATTAGTTCTCTGTTCATATAGGCCTACTACATTTGGAACAGGTGGATGTAATCGAATTGACGATTGTCTGTTTCGTCAGAAAATAATCAACCAACTTTAAGCAATGGGCTTTCTTTTAACTCTTACTTAGTGTTTGTTTGTAATGTGTTTTATTGTTAGTTTAATGGTATTCTAACCTGTCGCAATGTCTGGAATCTGACATGCTATTATCAACCAAGGTGGACCTTTTTCCTATCTCTAGGTTTTAAAAGACAGCCTATCGTTGGTTTGTGAGAACTGATTTATTCCAAAGACTAGCTTTCTACTTTCGATATTGGAAATACCGTTTTCTCTCTTTCCTTCATAATGGACCTTTCCACTTTTTTTTTATCTGTTCGACTGTATTCACTTAAGGAATATCTTCGTATTAAAGAAATACTCCTCGCATCCCGAGACGTATTTCGTTATAACATGACAATTCGTTTCTAACAGATAACTAAGTGCAAACGTAGAAGGGTACACAAATCGGAATCTTAACCCATACGTGTGCTTAGGCACTTGCAAATTCCAAAACCCTGCTATCTATTTAGGATGATGGTATTCCCATTTACTTCCGGTGTTTCACAATGGACAATCTGATTGGCTATTCTAACACTTGAATGCGCATCTAAAGCCTTTGTCCTTGAGTCTGAACTGACTTTAGGAATGCTAAAGCTGCTAGATTGGAAATACAATTTGATTTGCTCGAAGTAGACGTGTTTCCGGACTGGCGCCTAAGGCATGTGTCATAAACTGATAGAAAGCTGCACTGCAGACCAAATACCTCCAACCATCTCATAGTGCACCAAAACTAAAACCATAAAATCTCTAGATTTATTTTAAAATAAAGTGTAATGGAATTCTAGATACCGTGAGGTATTTTGAACACATGAATACACAGATTGTGTTATTAAGTGTTGTTATATGGTCAGAATATATTCATTAAAAAATCTAGTAATGTAAATAAGATTTGGAATACTATGATATAATTGTTTATTAACGTTGTGAGATCCACATAAAAGCGATATGCAACTCAAGCAAGCATTAAACGCAACAAATAAAAGCGTCACTTTCTCTTTCCTTAGTGCCTTTTGTGAACATGTTTTTATACATAAGGTTTCATATTTAAAAATAAAATCAAATCTGTATTACACTTGGCAGTAAACATGAAAAAGAGAAACAAACGGACCTGAAAAGCAGATACATATTCACATGTGTTAATATTTTAAATGTTTCATTTCGCATCGAAAAAGTGTAAATATCGTGTTTCAAACTATGTTGCCCATAGCTATTTACAAAGATTCACAAAAGTCAATGTCGATTTTTTGAATTTCTGCGAATCACTTGATTTTTCATTTAAACGTTAAAATATCAAAGATGACAGCAGACAATTTATAAAGATCTTTGCTATTCGGCAAGAGTGAAAGTTCTGCCATATAGATGGTTATTTAGAGTTCTAGCTGCAGAAAAGGCACAAACCGACTATCCGACTACTTGCGAGTGACGTCAAAGAGGGGACGGCTGACGTCTAATGTACAAGAGAAAAAATCTAATTGAATGTGTGATTTGTTTTCAGATTTATTCGACCAATATCTTGTATCATTGCATCGGTTGTTAGTTTTTAATTAGCTGAATTCCTCTAAATAGGCAGGACTCTGCAAGTGCCCCAATGTATTCGCTGCTACCCTGACAGAAAAATGTTATAAGATCCTATAGGGGTTTGGACATCCTAAAGGATAATTTTTAAAATCCGTTAAGATTCCATAAAGAAATCTTATAAGATTGATTTACAAGAGTAGCCTGAAGTCATCAGACGGGGTTTTCAAACATTGAACATTGCACATGTCTGACTGAAGAGTCCTAGTACCCAATGGCATCGCAGAATAACAGAGGTGGCTGAATGCTTAAATTCTGAAAGTTCGTCGCAGATAATACTTTTTAAAGGTTGAATTAAAACATCTCTCTTCCGCTGTTTGGTAGCTGTTTCTGATTGGCCATTTCAACACAGGAACGCCCCGGTCAGCCTTTCGATGGGTTTCTGTATATTTGGAATAGCACAAAATTTACCGGAGTTGACCACACCACAGACATGCTTCGTATATATCTAATATAATTCTCTTTTGTCATGTACACATGCTAACTAAGATTCGTCTAGACTCGCAGTCAAAATGTAAAAAAAACCCTGTTATTTTGATCGGTGTTAATGGAATCTGGATTACTCTAAAACCTGATTTTCTACTCAACAGTAATAATGTCCCATTTCATTTTCTTTATATCAGACTAACAGCTTCTAATTGGTTATTCTCACATTTGAATACACGCCTAAATATTTTATCGTCAACACTGAAGCGGCTTTTGGAATGCCTGCTTTGCTGAAATGGGAATAAAGTTGAATTTCCCGGAAATGGATGTCCTTCCTGAACGGACTTTCAGGCATGCGTCATACACGAATAGCAATAAAAGCACTACAGATCAAACACGCAAGAGAATACTAGCAACATGACGTCTCGGGATTCGTGTTTGTTTTTCTTTCTTGGGAAGTCGATTAGATTAAGTTCGGCTTGTTTAATGTATGCCCTAATTACAAGACATCTGAATTGTTTATTTCTGAAAGTCCAACACATTGTATTCACAGCAGCGTGGTATATAATATATGGGATATGCATAGCGTGTTCATCGAGTCAAATATAAAAAAATGAATGTCTGTATTTAGTATGAGTAATTGTGAGTAATTATTAATAACTCAGTAATTAACAATGGAGGGGAAGTTTACCAGTAGAACCGGGTCATATGTGTTTCATAAAACATTTTGGGGATGTATTTATTTTCTGTTTCACAGTTGACATGTTCATTTGTTTTGGTAGTGAAGCTCAAACAACAAAATGTGACTTAGTGGACATGTGTATTTTGCTGAAGTTTGTTTATATCAAAGAGTACTTGTTATGCAACGGTAGTGATTCCCATTCATCTAACCTTCTGCAGCATGGACAATAATTACATTCAATACATCACTATAGCATTTTTCACAGTGGCTAGAATGACATTAGGCATTCCTTGATGTTAGTGAAAACAGAGCTTTATTACGAGAGAATTAACTTCTTGGCACTTAGAACTGTCAGGCCCTATATGCCCGATATAATCGCGATTTCTTTGACTGGATCGCGAGATACTGAAGGGCAAAACGTCGAATTGGTGATAAATAAATACTGTGTCCGAAGATTGTTTTCCCAAGATATATTTATTGGGGTACTAATAACATTACATCACTAATCATAGATAACAGAAGCAGAATATGCGTCTTGCTTCTAACTCAAAAGGTAGTCAAAATCTATCATTGACCGGTGCCTTTTTTTTACTTAAATTGATTTCCTTTAGAACAGTAGTTTGTATCTAACGATTGTAGGCTTACATCTATTTTCATCATTAACACCATGGCTATTTCAGATTGGCTGTTCTAACACTTGAACTCTCCATAAAGTCATTAATCTTTAATAAAATTTCGTTTCCTTTTGAAATCTACTTTTTGATGGTAAATTAAATTGAATTTGTTGGAAAATAATTGTTAGTTTAATGGTAGGCTAACCTGTGGCAATGTCTGGAATCTGACATGCTAATATCAAACTTTCTCCTATCTCTAGGCTTTAAAAGAAAGCCTAGCGTTGGTTTGTGGGAACTGATTTATTCCAAAGACTAGCTTTCTACTTAACGATATTGGGAATACCGTTTTCTCTCTTTCCTTTATAATGGACCGTTCCACTTGGTTATTCTAGAAACGGAACGCGTCACCAAAATTTTTTTATCTGTTCGACTGTATTGGCTTAAGGAATGTCTTCCTATTAAAGAAATACTCCTCGCGTCCCCAGACGTATTTTGTTATTACATGACAATTCGTTTGTATCAGATAATCAAGTGCAAACTTAGAAGGGTACACAAATCGGAATCTTAATCCATAGGTGTGCTTAGAAACTTGCAAATTCCAAAACACTGCTATCTATTAAGATTATGGTGTTCCCGTTTACTTCCTGTGTTTCACAATGACCATTCTGATGGGCTATTCTAACACTTGAAAGCGCATCTAAAGCCTTTGTCCTTGAGCTTGAACTGACTTTAGGAATGCTAAAGATTTGCTAGAAATAGACGTGTTTCCCGGCTGGCGCCTAAAGCATGTGTCATAAACTCATAGAAAGCTACACTGCAGACCAAATACCTCCAACCACCTCATAGTGCACCAAAAATAGAACCATGAAATCTCAAGATTTATTGTAAAATAAAGTGTAATGGGACTATAGATTACCAAAAGGTATTTTGAACACATGAATACACAGGTTGTGTAATAGTAGTGTTGGGAAATGGTCAGAATATAATAATTAGCATGTGAACATGTTTTTATACATAAGGTTCCATATTTAAAAATCAAATCAAATCTGTATTACCCTTTGCAGTAAACATCAAAAAGAGAAACAAACCGACCTGAAAAGGAAATACATATTCAAATGTGTTAATGTTTTAAATGTTTCATTTCGAATCCAACCAGTGTCAATATTGTGTTTAAAACTATGTCAGTCATAACTATTTACAAAGATAAAAATCAATGCGGAAAAAAACTTCATTTCTGCCAATCGCTTGATTTTTCATTTAAACGTTAAAATATCAAACATGACAGCAGACAATTTATTAAGATCTTTGTTATACGTAAAAGTTCTGCCATAGAGATGGATTTTAAGAGTTCTAGCTGAAGAAAAGGCACAACGAAACTACCCTACTACTTGGGAGTGACATCAAAGAGGGGACGGCTGGCGTCTAATGTACAAGAGAAAAAAGCTAAGTTAATGTGTGATTTGTTTTCAGATTTAATCGACCAATATCTTGTAGCATTGCATCGGTTGTTAGTTTTAAATCGGTGGAATTCCTCCGGATAGGCTAGACTCTGCAAGTGCCCCAACATATTCACTGCTACCCTGACAGAAAAATCTTATAAGATCCTACAGGGGTTTGGACATCCTAAAGGATAATTTTTTAAATCCCATAGAAAATCCTTTAGGATTCCATAGAGAAATCTTCTAAGATTGTTTGATAAGAGTAGACTGAAATCACCAGACGGGGTTTTGAAACATTGAACATTGCACATGTCTGACTGAAGAGTCCTAGCACCCAATGGCATCGCGAAATGACAGAGATGGCTGAATGCTTAAATTCTGAAAGTTCGTTGCAGATAATACTTTTTAAAGGTTGAATTAAAACATGTCTCTTCCGCTTTTTTTGATTGGTCATTTCAACACAGGAACGGCTTTTGATGGGTTTCTGTATATTTGGAATAGCACAAAATTTACCGGAGTTGACCACACCACAGACATGCTTCGTATATATCTAATATAATTCTCTTTTGTCATGTACACATGCTAACTAAGATTCGTCTAGACTCGCAGTCAAAATGTAAAAAAAACCCTGTTATTTTGATCGGTGTTAATGGAATCTGGATTACTCTAAAACCTGATTTTCTACTCAACAGTAATAATGTCCCATTTCATTTTCTTTATATCAGACTAACAGCTTCTAATTGGTTATTCTCACATTTGAATACACGCCTAAATATTTTATCGTCAACACTGAAGCGGCTTTTGGAATGCCTGCTTTGCTGAAATGGGAATAAAGTTGAATTTCCCGGAAATGGATGTCCTTCCTGAACGGACTTTCAGGCATGCGTCATACACGAATAGCAATAAAAGCACTACAGATCAAACACGCAAGAGAATACTAGCAACATGACGTCTCGGGATTCGTGTTTGTTTTTCTTTCTTGGGAAGTCGATTAGATTAAGTTCGGCTTGTTTAATGTATGCCCTAATTACAAGACATCTGAATTGTTTATTTCTGAAAGTCCAACACATTGTATTCACAGCAGCGTGGTATATAATATATGGGATATGCATAGCGTGTTCATCGAGTCAAATATAAAAAAATGAATGTCTGTATTTAGTATGAGTAATTGTGAGTAATTATTAATAACTCAGTAATTAACAATGGAGGGGAAGTTTACCAGTAGAACCGGGTCATATGTGTTTCATAAAACATTTTGGGGATGTATTTATTTTCTGTTTCACAGTTGACATGTTCATTTGTTTTGGTAGTGAAGCTCAAACAACAAAATGTGACTTAGTGGACATGTGTATTTTGCTGAAGTTTGTTTATATCAAAGAGTACTTGTTATGCAACGGTAGTGATTCCCATTCATCTAACCTTCTGCAGCATGGACAATAATTACATTCAATACATCACTATAGCATTTTTCACAGTGGCTAGAATGACATTAGGCATTCCTTGATGTTAGTGAAAACAGAGCTTTATTACGAGAGAATTAACTTCTTGGCACTTAGAACTGTCAGGCCCTATATGCCCGATATAATCGCGATTTCTTTGACTGGATCGCGAGATACTGAAGGGCAAAACGTCGAATTGGTGATAAATAAATACTGTGTCCGAAGATTGTTTTCCCAAGATATATTTATTGAGGTACTAATAACATTACATCACTAATCATAGATAACAGAAGCAGAATATTCGCCTTGATCCTAACTCAAAAGGTAGTCAAAATCTAGCATTGGCTGGTGCCTTTTTTAAATTGATTCCCTTTAGAACAGTAGTTTGTATCTAACGAATGTAGGCTTCCATCTATCTTCATCATTAACACCATGGCTATTTCAGATTGGCTGTTTTAATACTTGAACTCTCCATCAAGTCATTAATCTTTAATAATGTTTCGTTGCCTTTTGAAATCTACTTTTTTGATGGTAAATTAAATTGAATTTGCTGGAAATAATCCTCATCTGGAACATACCTTCCACTCTTAGTTGTTGATATCGGCATAGCAGATATTTGTCTTTCTTGACAGTGGTTTAAAAGAAACCGAAATATTGAAACACCATGTATCCATCTGTATCTTTTATTAGAGTTGTAAGTTTCCTCTACTTTGCAGCTGATTAGCAAGGTGAATTAGTTCTCTGTTCCTATACTACAGTTGGAACAGCTGTGGAAATGTCTGGAATCTGACATGCTAATATCAAACTTTCTCCTATCTCTAGGCATTAAAAGAAAGCCTATCGTTGGTTTGTGGGAACTGATTTATTCCAAAGACTAGCTTTCTACTTAACGATATTGGAAATACCGTTTTCTCTCTTTCCTTTATAATGGACCGTTCCACTTGGCTTTTCTATAAACGGAACGCGTCACCAAAATAATTTTTATCTGTTCGACTATATTGGCTTAAGGAATGTCTTCGTATTAAAGAAATACTCCACGCATCCCATACGTATTTCGTTATAACATGACAATTCGTTTGTATCAGATAACCAAGTGCAAACTTAGAAGGGTACACAAATCAGAATCTTAACCCATACGTGTGCTTAGGAACTTGCAAATTCCAAAACCCTGCTATCTATTTAAGATTATGGTGTTCCCGTTTACTTCCTGTGTTTCACAATGGACATTCTGATTGGCTATTCTAACACTTGAAAGCACATCTAAAGCCTTTGTCCTTGAGCCTGAACTGACTTTAGGAATGCTAAAGCTGCTAGATTGGAAATAAAATTTGATTTGCTCGAAATAGACCTGTTTCCTGGCTGTCGCCTAAGGCATGTGTCATAAACTGATAGAAAGCTTCACTGCAGACCAAATACCTCCAACCATCTCATAGTGCACCAAAAATAGAACCATGAAATATCAAGATTTATTTTAAAATAAAGTGTAAGAATTTCTCGATACCGCGAGGTATTTTGAACACATGAATACACAGATTGTGTTATTTAGTAGTGTTGGGAAATGGTCAGAATATATTAATTAGATAAGCTAGTAATATAAATAAGATTTGGAATACCATGAAATAATTGTTTAGTAAGGTTGTGAGATCCACATAAAAGCGGTAGGCAACTCAAGCAAGCATTAAACGCAATAAACAAAAGCATCACTTTCTCTTTCCAAAATGCTTTTTGTTCTGATTGATTGACTGGTACTAAACACCACATTTAGCGTAAATTTTTAATTTAAGTCACGCTGTGGCGTGAACATGTTTTTATATATAAGGTTCCATATTTAAAAATAAAATCAAATCTGTATTACCCTTGGCGGTAAACATCAGAAAGAGAAACAAACCGACCTGAAAAGGACATACATATTCAAATGTGTTAATGTTTTAAATGTTTCATTTCGAATCCAACAAGTGTAAATATTGTGTTTAAAACTATATCAGCTATAGCTATTAACAAAGATAAAAATCAATGCCGAAAAAAAAATGCATTTCTGCGAATCGCTTGATTTTTCATTTAAACGTTAAAATATCAAACATGACAGCAGACAATCTATTAAGATCTTTGCTATATGTGAAAGTTCTGCCATAGAGATGGTTATTAAGAGTTCTAGCTGAAGAAAAGGCACAACAAAACTATCCTACTACTTGCGAGTGACATCAACGAGGGGACGGCTGGCGTCTAATGTACAAGAGAAAAAAGCTAAGTTAATGTGTGATTTGTTTTCAGATTTAATCAACCAATATCTTGTAGCATTGCATCGGTTGATAGTTTTAAATCAGTGGAATTCCTCCGGATAGGCAGGACTCTGCAAGTGCCCCAACATATTTGCTGACAGAAAAATCTACAGGGTTTTTGACATCCTAAAGGATATTTTTTAAAATCCCATAGAAAATCTTTTAGGATTCCATAGTGAAATCTTACAAGATTGTTTTATAAGAGTAGACTGAAGTCAGCAGACGGGGTTTTGAAACATTGAACATTTCACATGTCTGACTGAAGAGTCCTAGCACCCAATGGCATCGCGAAATGAATTCTGAAAGTTTGTTGCAAATAATACTTTTTAAAGGTTGAATCAAAACATCTCTCTTCCGCTGATTGGTAGCTGATTCTGATTGGCCATTTCAAAACACGAACGCCGCCTTTGAGCCTTTTGATGGGTTTCCGTATATTTGGAGTAGCACAAAATATACATAAGTTGACCACAGATATCCTTTGTATGTATCTAATATAATTCTCTTTTGTCATGTACACATGCTAACTAAGATGCGTCTAGAGTCACAGTCAAAATGTAAAGAAAGTATTATTTTGATCCGTGTTAATGCAATCTGGATTACTCTTAAACCTGATTTTCTACTCAACAGTAATAATGTCCCGTTTGATTTTCTTTATGTCAGACTAACGGCTTCTAATTGGTTATTCTATACTTGAATGCACGCCTAAATAGTTTATCGTCAATACTGAAGCGGATTTTGGAATGCCTGCATTGCTGGAATGGAAATAAAGTTGAATTTCCCGAAATGAATGTCTTTCCTGAACGAACCTTCAGACATGCGTCATACACGAATATCAAAAAAGCACTACTGATCAAACACGCAAGAGAATACTAGCAATATTTCTTCTCAGGATTTGTGTTTGTCTTTCTTTCTTGGGAAGTCAATTAGAAATAGTTCGGCTTGTTTAATGTATGCCCTAACCACAATACATCTGAATTGATTATTTCTGAAAGTCCAACACATTGTATTCATAGCAGCGTGGTATATAATGTTTGGGATATGCATGGCGTGTTCATCGAGTCAAATATAAAAAAAAAGAATGTCTGTATTTTACTATGAGTAATTGTGCGTAATTATTAATAACTCAGTAATTAACTATGGAGATGAAGTTTACCAGTAGAACTGCGGCACATGTGTTCCATAAAACATTTTGAGGATGTATTTATTACCTGTTTCACAGTTGACATGTTGATGTGTTTTGGTAGTTAAGCTCAAACGACAAGATGTGACTTAGTGGACATGTGTATTTGCTGAAGTTTGTTTATATCAAAGAGTAGTTGTTCTTCAACAGTAGTGATTCCCATTCATCTAACCCTCTAAGCAGCATGGACAATTATTACATTCAATACATCACTATAGCATTTTTCACAGTGGCTAGAATGACATTTGGCATTCCTTGATGTTAGTGAAAACAGGGCTTTATTACCAGAGAATTAACTTCGTGGTACTCAGAACTGCCACGTCCTGTATGCACCATATAATAGCGATTTGTGTTAATGCATTGCGAGATACTGAAGAGCAAAAGGTAGAATTTGGGATAAATAAATACTGTGTCCGAAGATTGTTCTCCCAAGATATATTTATTGAGGTACTCATCACATTACATCACTAATCATAGATAACAAAAGCAGAATATGCGTCTTGCTCCTAACTCAAAGGGTAGTCAAAATCTATCATTGGCTCCTGCCTTTTTGTTTACTTAAATTGATTTCCTTTAGAACAGTAGTTTGTATCTAACGATTGTAGGCTTACATATATCTTCACCATTAACACCATGACTATCTCTCCATAAAGTCATTAATCTTTAATAGTGTTTCGTTGCCGGAAATAATCCTCATCTGGAACATACCTTCCACTCTTTCATGTTGACAAAGTCTACTGCATAGCAGATATTTTTCGTTCTTGACAATGGTTTAAAAGAAATCGAAATATTGAAACACCATATATCCATCTGTATCATTTATTAGACTTGTAAGTTTCCTCTACTTTGTAGCTGATTAGCAAGGTGAATTAGTTCCCTGTTCATATAGGCCTACTACATTTGGAACAGGTGGATGTAATCTAATTGACCTTTGCCTGTTTGTCAGAAAATAACCAGCCAACTGTAAGCAATGAGCTTTCTTTTAACTCTTACTTGGTGTGTGTTTGTAATGTGTTTTATTGTTAGTTTAATGGTATGCTAAGCTGTCGCAATGTCTGGAATCTGACATGCTAATATCAACCAAGATGGACCTTTCTCCTATCTCTAGGCTTTAAAAAAAAGCCTATCGTTGGTTTGTTGGAACTGATTTATTCCAAAGACTAGCTTTCTACTTAACGAACGGAACGCGTCACCAAAATGTTTTTATCTGTCCGACTGTATTGACTTAAGGAATGTCTTCGTATTAAAGAAATACTCCTCGCATCCCAGACGTATTTCGTTATAACATGACAATTCGTTTGTATCAGATAACCAAGTGCAAATTTAGAAGGGTACACAAATCGGAATATTAACCCATATGTGTGCTTAGGAACTTGTAAATTCCAAAACCCTGCTATCTATTTAAGATTATGGTGTTCCCATTTACTTCCTGTGTTTCACAATGGACATTCTGATTGGCTATTCTAACACTTGAAAGCGCATCTAAAGCCTTTGTCCTTGAGCCTGAACGGACTTTAGGGATGCTAAAGCTGCTAGATTGGAAATAAAATTTGATTTGCTCGAAATAGACGTGTTTCCGGGCTGGCGTCTAAGGCATGTGTCATAAACTGATAGAAAGCTGCACTGCAGACCAAATACCTCCAACCATCTCATAGTTCACCAAACATAGAAGCATGAAATCCCAAGATTTATTTTAAAATAAAGTATAATGGAATTCTAGATACCGTGAGGTATTCTGAACACATGAATACACAGATTGTGTTATTAAGTGTTGTTATATGGTCAGAATATATTAATTAGATAAGCTAGTAATATAAATAAGATTTGGAATACTATGAAATAATTGTTGATAAACGTTGTGAGATCCACATAAAAGCGATATGCAACTCAAGCAAGCATTAAACGCAATAAACAAAAGCTCACTTTCTCTTTCCTAAGTGCCTTTTGTGAACCTGTTTTTACATATACGGTTCCGTATTTAAAAATAAAATCTGTATTACCCTTGGCAGTAAACATCAAAAAGAGAGAAAAAAAAAACGGACCTGAAAAGGAGATACATATTCAAATGTATTAATATTTTTAATGTTTCATTTCTCAGCCAAAAAGTGTAAATATCGTGTTTCAAACTTTGTCACCGATAGCTATTAACAAAGATTCACAACAGTCAATGTCGATTTTTTGCATTTCTGCTTATCACTTGATTTTTCATTTAAACGTTAAAATATCAAACATGACAGCAGACACTTTATAAAGATCTTTGCTATACAGCAAGAGTGAAAGTTCTGCCATATAGATGGTTCTTCAGAATTCTAGCTGAAGAAAAGGAACAAAGCGACTATCCGACTACTTTGGAGTGACGTCAAAGAGGGGACGGCTGACGTCTAATGTACAGATCCTTCATACAAGAGGGAAAAGCTAAGTTATGTGTGATGTGCTTTCAGGTTTAATCAACCAATATCTTGTAGAATTGCATCGGTTGTTAGATTTTAATAAGTGTAATTTCTCCGGATAGGCAGGACTCTGCAAGTGCCCCAACATATTCGCTGCTACCCTGACAGAAAAATCTGATGAAGTCCTACAGGGTTTTGGACATCTTAAAGGGTAATTTTTGACAGAGATGGCTGAATGCTTAAATTTTGAAAGTTCGTTGCAGATAATACTTTTTAAAGGTTGAATCAAAACATCTCTCTTCCGCTGTGTGGTAGCTGTTCCCGATTTGCCGTTTCAACATACGAACGCCGCCCTTCAGGCTTTTGATGGTTTTCCGTATATTTGGAATAACACAGAATTTACCGGAGTTGACCACACCACAGACATGCTTCGTATGTTTCTAATAAAATTCTCTTTTGTCATGTTCACATACTAACTAAGATGCGTCTAGAGTCACAGTCAAAATGTAAAGAAAGTATTTTTGATCCGGGTTAATGGAATCTAGATTACTCTAAAACCTGATTTTCTACTCAACAGTAATAATGTCCCGTTTCATTTTCTCTATGTCAGACTAACGGCTTCTAATTGGTTATTCTCATACTTTAATACACGCCTAAATATTTTATCGTCAACACTGAAGCGGCTTTTTGAATGCCTGCATTGCTGGAATGGAAATAAAGTTGAACTTCCCGGAAATGGATGTCTTTCCTGAACGGACTTTCAGGCATGCGTCATACACGAATAGCAATAAAAGCCCTACATATCAAACAGGCAAGAAAATACTAGCAATATTTCTTCTCGGGATTCGTGATTGTTTTTCTTTCTTGGGAAGTCGATTAGATTTAGTTCGGCTTGTTTAATGTATGCCCTAATCACAAGATATATGAATTGTTTATTTCTGAAAGTCCAACACATTGTATTCATAGCAGCGTGGTATATAATGTATGGGATATGCATGGCGTGTTCATCCAGTCAAATTTAAAACAAATGAATGTCTGTATTTTAGTATGAGTAATTGTGCATAATTATTAATAACTCAGTATTTGAAAATGAAGGTGAAGTTTACTAGTAGAACCGGGTCATATGTGTTCCATAAAACATTGTTAGGATGTATTTTTTACCTGTCTCACAGTTGACATGTTCATGTGTTTTGGTAGTTAAGCTCAAACAGCAAAATGTGACTTAGTGGACATGTGTATTTTGCTGAAGTTTGGTTATATCAAAGAGTACTTGTTCTTGAACGGTAGTGATTCCCATTCATCTAACCCTCTGCAGAATGGAAAATTGTTACATTCAATACATCACTATAACATTTTTCACAGTGGCTAGAATGACATTAGGCATTCTTTGATGTTAGTGAAAACAGAGCTTTATTACGGGAGAATTAACTTCTTGGCTCTCAGAACTGTCACGTCCTGTATGCACGATGTAATCGCGATTTGTGTGACTGGATCGCGAGATACTGAAGAGCAAAAGGTGGTATATGTGATAAATAAAGGTGTGTCCGTATACTGTATTTCCAGGATATATTAATTGAGGTCGTAATCACATTACATCGTAGAGAACAGGAGGGGAATATGCATTTTGCCTTAAACTCAAATGGTAGTCAACATGTTGCCTTGGCTCGTGTCTGTTTTACGTAAATTAATTTCCTTTAAAACAGTACTTTGTATCTAACGATTATAGCTTCCATCTATCTTCATTTGTAACACCATGGCTATTTCAGATTGGCTGTTCTAACACTTGAACTCACCATCAAGCCATTTATCTTTAATGCTTCGGTGCCGTTCGAAATCCTCTTCCTAAATGGGAAATTGAATTGAATTTGCCGGAAATAGCCTTCTATCTGGAACATACCCTGAAGCCAGCGATGTTCACAAAGTGTACAGCATAGCAGATAAGCTCATTGTAGGTCTTCCATCGAGGGCAGTGTTAAACAAAGTCCACTGAAATAGCTTCAGACACTTTACATTATCTTTTTTAAAAAAATGATTGCCACGCATATTTCAAATAGAGATTTCCCAAAAGAGTGATCTTTCAACAAGCTGTTTTTAAGAGCAGAATATTTTTCGTTCTTCAACAATTCATCCATGTTGATGCACTGTTCACAAGGGATACAATTATTATGCGGTAACATGTTAAAGCAATGCTCCTTTCTGCAAAAAGAAATGCATATAGGTAATCAGGGCATCATTTCTTGTGTTGAATTATGCTCTTTAATGTTCTAATCGAGCTATATCTATTTTATTATTAGATCCTAAATATTGGGTAATGCTAACTGTATAGTTAAATTCATCCACACGGTCCTGTTTTGGGACTTTTATCACTAAACAGAAGAGCTCCACAAATATTGACCAATAACATATCTTTGTTATAAAAATAGGTGCATGTGACACAAGATCTATATAGTCATCTGTTTATAGTAGGGTTTACCTTTGACAGTTCACACCTGTTATAAACCCGTAAAGGTGTAAGTCGCGTGACGTATTGGACAAGGTTGGACACTCAAAAAAGGTCAGCTGCCAGTGGTCGTAGTTAGGTATATATCTGTAACCCTCATGTTATTTTATGAAATAAAGAAGCGACAAGTCTATGCCATATTTAAGTATCCCTTTCTTTTTCAAGCTATACTTTACGTTTTTGCAGCCGGGAACATCGCTTAAATTATCGTTATCTAAAATACCCATACAGGTAATATATTGCAATATCCAAGAAGCGCGAATACACTGGAAATTTAGCGTGATAGAGTCAGTTTTATTTCAGATATAAAGACACAGAGTTCTAGCTGTATAAACCATTATTCTAGTCTTTTAGACAGTGAGTTTAAGGGAGGTTGTCTCCCTTTCATTCATTGGTTCATACCACATGTAATACGTCACAATAATATTATCCTAATTGGACTATGTGTTAACATATTGAGTACTTAATTTACTGAATTATTTATATATAAATGTTATATCTATATATCGATGACGCATAACTATAATTTTCTCTGTCGATTATGAGTCATTAACGAATTATTAGTGTTTAACGCCGTGATTCCTACTATGGTGGCAACACAGCTAGACTATAGTACCACAACCCGATTCAAATAGGTTTGCTTTTTTAGAAAAGAAAGCATCATCAAGCACAGTATATGTTAGGGAAGTGTTAACCACCGTTCTATTCCATACGTTTAAGTCGTCGGTTGGCCGATGCTACTTGTATCCGTTCGAATTAAGGGCAATTACTATAGATGATTTTATTCTTTGTCATGTTAACAGAGCCGTCAATATAACTATGCCATGTGTAGTATCAATTATGGCTTGATAGTCAATATGTTAATTCCCTTCCTTGACGCTTGAATAGAAGAAGTCAACAACGGTACAAATATACTATAAGGACGACTCAAACCGTAATGAAGCCGTTGTGTAGACTGATATATAATGGAAAAGCTTTACTTATAAAACACATTTCAGATTTGCTAACTCTTACACTGGGACGCACCGCTCAACACCGGTTGTGTTTGCGCTACTTTGATGACTTCACGAAAGCCTTTCCTAAAATGGAAATGACACAATGTGTAGGAAAAAATCTAGGTTTTTACATAAGTCAGCATATTTTCTTTTACAACATGCATATATTACTATATGGCATTAATACAAATTCTCCGAAGAATTTCTTCACAGTTTTTATCGGTCCACGTTTTTATTATAAAGCACAGCTTAGCATTGACAGTAGATTAATATTGAGAGTAAATGAACACAGATTAAAGCTGAATGTAGACTCATCGCGAACGAAAGTCAGACGGTAATCACAATGTAGCCTTTTCATGAAACAGTGTTTTCGTCATTAGTTTGAACAGATTCTAGTTCAGAAAATTGTGCATGTTGAAACCCGTCCGGGAATCGAACCCACTATACCTCTGAGTTAGGCACCCAATCACCAGCAGTAAATGCCGGTCACCTTCACCACTCAGCAGTCTACAGTGGCCGGTATTTCAACCTGCATTAGAATCTGTTCAAACTAACCAATTGTTTTACAAAATACACAAAAATCAATT
>JARFOD010028961.1:0-10676 GCA_031763545.1 Mopalia muscosa
CCCCCCCCCGCAGAGTGGATTATTTTTTACAATATATATATTAAATGTATGTTTGGTTTCAGATTGGGTTTGTTTTCCTTTTTGTATCCATTTTGGATGCGACCAAATTTACCCCAGTTCATTTACCCCCAGCCTGCGTGGACTTTCATTGGATCAACTCCTCTAGCCAAGGGTTAACCAAGCTATTCTGCACTGAAACCCTTGGTGAATTATTCTCACGTATAAAAAGAATTAATTTGAGAAAAGCTTCTCTCAGCTTGTGTGTGATATCATCAAACTTTGCCAATAACATTGTTTGGCAAACATAACATCTTCAAATTTATTTATTTATCCGATATTAGATCAACACGATTAAATCCCGTATGCACATATTTGGTTAGCGTCAATGTGGGAGGGAAATGGGTAGTAAAAGTACCGAGAAAACCCAAGACCTTCCGCCCGTTGCTGGCACACCAACCCAAATATACGGTCCACAAGAAGCGAACCCACGACCCCCGAGGTAATGAATATGTGGACCAGACGCCTACAGTCTCCAGAAGTATCTTTAAAAACTACTTCGGACAGTGGCCTTATTTGTTGCCGTTTTAAAACATTTGGTCATTCCAATAACAAACATATAGTCCAAATGTTGGCTATTACCAGAGATAATAATCTTGACTGACATGTCGCTTAAAAGCGCTGCACAGGTATTTACTGTAGCAAGTTGAATTGTATAAGTAAATCGATAAAACTTTTAACTCAATATTTGAAACCAGGATACTTTATCAGAACGTCCAGATGTAAATTATGTGAATTTAAAATGTTAAACGTCAATCATAATACAGGATAAGGCTGGACATGACAATCGTCGAGCATCCAGTTTTGGAATTTTGTTTGTCCTACTGGAATGTACTCTAAATTTTGATGTTTGTCTTTAACTGTTGGGCTCGCAGTCGTGGCAGTGTGGTAAGCATATGGGCATACTTATCCTACCTCGATGTACCGTTCACAGGTTCCATTCGTCTATTGCCCATCATGTATGAGTCCGTTAAACTTTGTACCCCCGGAAAGCGCGGGTTGGTGTTTACGAGGTTTGCTCTCATTTCTCCATCATATTTAGGCAAGTAACAGTTCAAAATGGAAAATCCGTCCACATATAAGTGAAATATCATTGATTAAAACGTTTAAACTCCTATCGAACAAGTACTCTTGAACTTTTGCAAAGGCGACGGACTATAATCTTAAAAAGAGCGGTAAGGCTATTTAATCAAGAGTTTGTTAAATATCAATTGATTGCGTAATTGTTTAACTTATTTAACATGTCACACTCCTCCTTTCTGTCAAAAAGAGTAACGGCAGTGTGACAAATATGTCGACAGCTGACCTTTTTCGCTGACCAGAAACTTAATGAGCGAATCATGCTTAGGTTCGGTGGTGGAAAATAGACATAGACTCCTGTATTGATTACAACGACAAACAATTGTCTTGTTTATTCAAATGCAGTCGTCTTCGTGATTCACATCAATCAGTGAATTTGTAGACAAAGTTCATCAGTGCTGTGTGTATCTTCAATTCCCCTTGCACATCTAAGACCACAGCCAGGCCTCTTAAAGAGAGAAAAAAATAACCGATATTTATTCGCAGTTATACACGAACGTTCCTCTTCTGAGTTCCTACCGGGATGACAAGAGGTTAATTCTAGTGAATGGAGAGTTTGAACCAGTATAAGAGATAAACTCTTTCTAAAATACAATCGATTTTACTTCCTACGTCGAGACATTGACTCTAAGATACACCCGGGCCATCTTGTTTTGCACTTCTTTTATTTGCTGGTTTGTGACCAAATATCGGCGGAAATTAATGCGCCTGGCATAGCGTACGAGAGTTGTCTTAGTCTCGACCCTTATAGAAACTTAAGAACACGATTTGAGGTAAGCTGTAAGCGGGGTGTAATTCAGGACTATGCCGATACAAATCCGATTCTCTGCAGCACAAACAATGTTTCCATTATTTTTCTCTGCATCAACACACGTTGTCAGTATTATGGGTCTTTTACAAGTTCTAAATATAGTGCGGAAGATTTTCTTAGCGATCATGAAGCCTTCAAAAACACGGCGATAGCCCTTTCTGCATTCGAAAGTTTGTGTGTCACAATATTCATAGGAATGGTATCTGTGCTGACCAAGACATCCACAATTTAGAGAACAAAAAGGCGGTCGGATATGCCCCGAGCCGTAAGGAATTTAGTAGGGCTATAATAGTAGCATGTGTGGGCATGTGTTGTTGCTGATCACTCAAGTCAAGACTATGATTGTCTATTTCTCTTATTGATGTTTCTTTTTTTTTTTTTGCCAATGGCGACGAGGGTGGTTTCCTTCGGTCAAGGGACTGGCGAACTTCATCTTAAACTTATTATTTTCATTATACAAGAGAAGTGTTACTCCGAAGGAGGAAAGACTCATTTTGACTTCAATATTTCGGCGGTTTATTTTGCCATCATCAGGAAAGTAATGTACAAGGTGACATGAAGGATATTTATAAAAGTTGGATATAAACAATCATATGATTCTAAAATACTAGTTACAATTTCATTATTTTAAATCCGAAAGTGATGTCATTAATCGCAGTCAAAGACTGTATATCGTCCGATCGTAACTGTCTTCTGATGCCTTAACTACTGGGTGTTTTTAGTTGAAAACGAAAATACTGTTTCTACTCCTTAAGCAAAACAATAACTAGGCGTGTGAAAGCCTACAGTAGTCAATCGACTGAATATTTAAGGTCTAGTATCTATGTAAAACAATAAGAAAAGTTCAAAAATACATTTGATTTCTTGTCTTCTCTAGAATCCAGTCAGTGTCTACTTAAAATATCGTATTATGTAGATAGAAAATTGTAACACACATCTAGGCAAAGCTGCAAATGCAACATGGGTAATTGCTTTTCAAAGATAATACTAAGTATTGGTGGAATACTTGCTTTAAGTGCGGCGTTAAACCCAACTCAAACAAACAGATAAAGCTAGCGAGAAATATGCGGTACTCTGATCAATTAATTGTCAGCAAAGCATAAAGAACCCGGATGTATATTGACGCATGTTTCATAAATATAAACACGACATACACAATACTTGCTTCTCACAATAGGTTGTTTGTTTGTTTGTTTGATTGGTGTTGAACGCCGTACCTCTGGAAACGAAAATATTCTCAATGTGAGTTTTTAAATTGTATATCATCGTTTTGTCTGCAACAGTTCAACGTCACGCAAATGGAATGTATCATATACTCACTGCTCTCTTCGCTTGATATCTTCAGCTGTGACATCGCGAATTTCAAATTCAACAAGTGTTTCATTCCCGCAAAACCATCTCACATTTTCAAGCTCCATTTTGAAGTTGTGGCTGTTAGTAACAAGGCCTGGAAAATGTTACATAAGGCAGAGGGGTAGAATTGGTTGATGAAATTCAAAGTTACCAGATTCGATAAGGGAAAACACAAGTTCAGCTTTTGGACATGTTTATTTATTTTGTGGAATTCAAGAGGTGCCATGTTTGACATCAAAAATATTTCCCAGGGTCGTCTACATAAGACATACCTTTAGCATCCTTCGCTTCGGTATCCCCAGGTTCAAAACCCCTAAAATCATCTGTATGAAACCTCAAAACTGCTGTCAAATTCTTGGCATTATAGGCTTCCGAGAGGTCTGCATACATCTGTATAATACTGGTTTCCCATTCTGAAACATTTAAACGATTTAAATCAAACAAGACTTGACCGGTATACTGCAAAATTATTAAGACGTAAAATTGTTTTTCGTATTTTGGAATAGTAGTTTATTGTTTTAGCTTAAAGAGAGTCTAGTTCAGAAAATTTTCACGCTGGGACCCGACCGGAAACCCCTTCTAGAGGCGCCAAAGCCCCAGCAATAAATGCCGGTCATTTAGACCAGTCAGCCAAACGACCTCTCACAAGGTCGATGTTACTACTGGAAGTTACTACTGGCGGGTTGGTGCCCTACTCGGAAGGTTTTGGATTCTTTTACATTCAACTGATACTCCGCGGAAAGGAGTGGAGAGATGCGATTTGGCTTTTTTGCTTCATCATACATATTTGTTATTTAATTGGTTTTGACTATGTGTATTATCAGTTCCGTACACAGAGAGGTTTATGTCAATTCCAGCTGAGAATAAAAGACTAGTCATATAGCACTCTAAAGGCCCAACCTATAATCAATACCTAGTATTCCCTACCAGTTCTATTGTTTAATGTATAACACAGCTCAGCTCTATTGTTATTGTAGGCCCACAGTATACCGGTACATGTATATCACATTGCTCAACTCCTATGTTATGCTAAAATTATGCTAATGTTTGTATTCTCCATGTACCTATTTAATGCCTCTGTAAATAGCTTATTCTTGCTTTTGCCGTAGTTACGTTCGAAAGATAAAGAATTAAAAACGTATAAAAAGCAATCGCTATCTTGTTTACTTTAAAAAGCGAGGTATATGTTTTATCATTGAGTATACTATTGGTATTTTAATGGAATGTCAGTGATCTTCGTTCAATTTCAGAGGAAAACATCTGACTCAAATATCAGTTCATAAATATTAATTTCACATCATAAGATGAAAAGGAAAAATATATTTAAAATAAATAAATAAATTATTTAGACATGCTTTTAAAGTATTAGCAAATACAATTTCAGTAAATATAATTAACTTTACGTGAACATTTCGCTGTTAGCTCCTCATTTAATTGTCACTATACACACTCTAAGCTCTTATTTACTATCATTTAAACTTTAAATTATTCTAGTGTTCATTTAGGTTAACTGACTTGGTTTTTACTCCTAATTTTCTTAATTACCTTCAATTAAAACAGTTTAAGTTTTTCTTTAGAATTAGCTATATGACATGATATATATTTATTTTATTTACTATCCTATTGCTTCTAAGCAAAGAGACATAGCTCAAATGCTTTCTACATTATACGAGTTTTTCACAGATTTTTTTCTGCAATGCTTTACCAAAAGCAACATACGGATAACAAACCTAAATACGGCAGGTGTTGTGGACCTAAATAATAGAGTTGTTGATCGATACTTTACACGGCAAGTCATTGTCATTTAAATCAGTTGTCACAGAAGTCTATTAACTTTCTTTTTGTGCTACGTCACATGATACGTCATAATAGGGGGCTCGGTCACCAATGCCGGTTTGCTGATCTATATTGCTGTTGCATACTTCTAGTTAATTAACTTCTGGTTCTATCTCATGCCCCGCGGGAGTAATTAGTGAAGCATCTGGTATATAATTGGTGTGTATTTTGTTATATTTAATATCAGATATTCATCTGATTGTATTCTCTTTTATAATCATTCTCTGTACAGGAAAGGGATTTCTACCTATGGAATTTATAAGCCAGTGTCAGCTGTTACATGAATTAAGACCTGTCGTCTTGTTCATTGGTCTTGTGGCCTTAAAACCTAAAATACTCATTTAAAAAAAATACATAAAATAAAGGGCTATTGGAAGGATACATGAAAGGGCTTGGTGAATCGCTTAGCAGCATCAACATGAATTTCAAATAAAATGTTAAATATTTTTAATATCATGAAATGTTATTATAATATTTTAAACATCTTATCGAATATGCATGATTAGCTTTGTAAAGCCAAAGCCTTTCAGAGCCCTTCAATAATGTTTAAGTATACCACCTGGTTATCACCCGTGCTGGTTACCACAGGGTAGGTTTCACCCCTATAACTACTTCGTGGAGGGGGGTGGCCATGGGTTGTGAAAATTAGTGATGGTGAATCTTATGATGACCTCCCCCTCCCAACCTTATTAATTATAGTGTTGAAGGTAAATTAAACGAGAAAATACAAGAAAATTGTCCAAAATTTTAATTATAACCGCGATATTGGTATTTATTTTAACCACAACATATTTATTATAATCATGGTGTAGGGGTTGTTTTTAATCACGATCTAGGTATTCATTTTGAATTACGCTCTAGGTATTTATTTTAAACCACGAAATATGTATTTATTTTAACCACGACATGGTTATTTATTTTTAATCACGAAAGAGGTATTTATTTTAATCACGATATAGGTATTTAATATAAACTGCGACATATGTATTTATTTTAAACCACGATATAGGTATTTCTTTTAACCATGACCCGGCCGGGTGGTTGAGTGGTCTAGGTAGCCTGCATTTACTGCTGGCGATTCGGTGCCTTCCCCTGAGGGTCGTGGGTTCGATTCCAGGACGGGTTTCAACCTACAAAAATTTCTGAATAAGTATATGTTCTAACTAAGAAAGTGTTATCCCAAAATAACGAAAATACTGTTAATCTTGACTTTCTAAAACACACAAAAAATATTCACGATATAGGTATTTAACAACGATATACATGTAAGTATTTATTTTAATCAGGATATAGGTATTGTTTTTAAATCAGGATATAGGTATTTAATATAAACCACGATATAGGTTTTTAATATAAACCACGACATAGGTATTTAATATAAACCACGACATAGGTATTTAATATAAACCACAACATAGGTTTTTAATATAAACCACGACATAGGTATTTAATATAAACCACGACATAGGTTTTTGATATAAACCACAACATAGGTTTTTAATATAAACCACGACATAGGTATTTAATATAAACCACGACATAGGTATTTAATATAAACCACGATATAGGTATCTATTTTAACCACGACATGGGTATTTATTTTAAACCTTGAAATAGGTATTTATTTACGTCACGATATAGGTCTAAATGCATCTAATAAATGCTAGGTATTTATTTAAATGAAAATATAAATATATATTTTAGCCCCTATATATGCATTTATTTAATTTTATCACGGTGTAGGGTTTTTTTTAAACCTTGTTATAGATATTTATGTTTACTACGATAAAGGTATTTATGATAAAGATGCTTATGTGACGAAAGAGTCATTCTTGATAACAAAACTTAAATGACTAAATGTTCTTCTTTATTAAATTTACGTTATACGTTTATACAGTCTTGTTTAATTTAAAACTGAAACAGAAAGCAAGACTTCCTAAAAAAGCAGTACAATTCAGTGACCTGTTCAGTAGCCATTTAACTTGAGAATTAATATGTTGTAAAAGATATCTATAAATGAGTTTGTCATTAATATCCGAATATGAATTGTAGGTCGTTCAAACAGAAGAATTATGAGAAGACGGTTTTCACACAATTCATAAGTGGGGTAACTCACACAAAGTGTTAACAGAGAATTATTGACACTTAATGACTCCAATCTAACCTGAAAACGCAGATGATTTCGGTACCGACTTCGCATATACTACATTTGACGTCACCCTGGACGATGGAAACATTGCTGTCTATACACTACTGAATAGAGGTTTTCATACTTCTTGCTTATGGACAAAAGCGTATGAACACACGCCGACATAGACTAAGCTTCAAATTAAGCCAAATCTTACCTTTTGTTTTGTGAATGAACATTTAACTTAAGTAGGAACTACTCTGGCGTGAGATTAACTGACGCAAAAAAAACCCACTGTTTTTTTTTTGCCTTACCTGGCTTGTTCACCACCGATAAATATACAAGATGGCGTCGCACAGGTTAATGTTGTTGCTGGATTAGGAATTTCCGTTTGAGGTGGAGAAATCCCAGAGTATGCATTGACTACTAAAGACTTCACAAGTAGGCTATACGTGAAGAGGATAAAATCATTTACCATTGAATTATTAATGATTATTTGTCTACTCAAAGTTTGCAGTTTTTGCCGTTTTTATTGGGGAGTATTTTACTTATATGGCTTAGGATTGCCCACATCTTATTCTTCATTTATTAAAACGGAGAAACCCACGATTCCCCCATAAGCTGTAGTCAGTCCTATAGTCGAGGTGGGTTGGAGGACGGCTGAACACAAAAGGCAAACTGCAGCATTTGCTCGATCCCAGGGCACACCAGCTAATTGACTGGTACACTTGGCCATTGATCTTGATATCAGCATATTTCAAAACCAATATCACGGTAGTGGGAAGACGGGCGAAGGGATACTGAACATACGGAATGGCCGCCACTATATCTTCTTGGTCAGGGCTCTCTTATTAGACACTTTTTATCAACCTGAATTCCAAATAAATCATTACAGTCCACATTGGTCTGTTATATTTGTTCCATATATATCAATGCGGATAGGACGAGAACCACCAAAAGCAACGATTCAAACAGTCAGGAAATAAAAAAATAAACAAGACTTGCCTTTTTTTGTTTTCATTGCATGTACTTCTATGCTGGAAAAATACCAGATGAAAGCGACCAAAAGGAAGATTTTCTGCTTCATTACTAACAATCGAGTACTTATGCAATATGCCTCGCGTACAAGGCGGAAACAAACCAATTCAACTGTGAGCACGTTGAGATCGCAATGAGATATTTTGTATTTACTGCGTAAGATGTTTTAATATATTGCTTTAGGGATAAGTAATAGAGATTAATATCATCTCCCCACTCATGCGAACGAAACATGAAATCACACAATCTATTTTCCATATTACAAAATTTAAATACAATCAGGATTGTTGTAATTTAAGTTCTTGGCTCCGAGGAAAGACGTAGGTTTTTTTTCTTCATCTTATTATAATAAATATGTGCCATCTTCATCATTCAGCACACAACAACTGTTTTCCAAAAAGTACAAAAAGTGACTTACCTCTGCGATACAAACGTGACATTCCTCTGTTACCCAGACATGACATACATCTGTTACCCAGACGGGACATACCTCAGCTACCCAGACTGGTCATACCTCTGTTACCCAGACGTGACATATCCCTGTTACCCAAACGGGACATACCTCTGTTACCCAGACGTGACATACCTCTGTTACCAAGACGGGACATACCTCTGCTACCCAGACGTGACATACCTCTGTTACCCAGGCGGGACATACCTCTGCTACCCGGACGGGTCATACCCCTGTTACCCAGACGTGACATATCTCTGTTACCCAGACGGGACATACCTATGTTACCCAGACGTGACATACCTCTGTTACCCAGACGTAACAAACCTCTGTGACTCAGAACGGGGCATACTTCTGCTACCCAGATGTGACATACATCTGTTACCTAGACGTGACATACCTCTGTTACCTAGACGTGACATACCTCTGTTACACAAACCTGACATACCTCTGTTCCACAGACGTGACATACCTCTGTTACACAGACGTGAAATACCTCTGGTACCCAGACGGGTAATACCTCTGTTACTCAGACATGACATACCTTTGATACTTATAAATGACATAACATTGTTACCCAGACGTGACATATCTCTGCTACCTAGACGTGACATACCTCGGATACCCAGACGTGGCATACCTCTGCTACCCAGACGTGACATACCTCTGTTACACAGACGTGAATTACCTCTGGTACCCAGGCGGGTAATACCTCTGTTACCCAGACATGACATACCTCTGCTTCCCAGACGTGACATACCTTTGCTACTTATAAATGACATAACTTTGTTACCCAGACGTGGCATATCTCTTCTACCCAGACGTGACTTACCTCTGCTACCCAGACGTGGAATACATCTGTTACCCAAACGTGATATACCTCTGTTACCCAGACGTGATATACTTCTGCAACCCAGGTGCGACATACTTCTGTTGCCCAGACGAAACATACCTCTGTTGCCCAGACGAAACATACCTCTGTTACCGAGACGTTACATACCTCTGTTTCCCAGGCGTGACATACCTCTGTTACCCAGACGTAACATACCTCTGTTACCCAGACATAACATCGTTCTGTTACCCAGACGTGACATATCTCTGTTACCCAGGCGTGACATACCTCTGCTACCCAGGCGGGACATACCTCTGTTACCCAGACGGGACTAGCAAATGTGTCCAGATGACTTTAAAGTGAAACTTACAGAGGAACACAATCTTACTTTTACTTATGCTCAAGCTCATAAAGCACTTCCCTTCAACGTTAATGATCAATTTTACAACTAAGAAATTCATGTTTTTACCTCAAACAGTTGGACATGGTGTTCCAACGTTTAACTTAACCCTGTAGTTGTGATCATTTAACTTGCATTAAGGTATATATAACATATATATTCACCGAATAGTTAATCACCAATGCAATAGTGCACATGGCGTTTAACCTCAATCAAACAAACTGAAAAGATAGGGGTTATCATCATTTGACTCAACAGTCATCCTGTTCAACTTGAAGTTTCGTCGTGTTTAGACACAAATGCTTGTAGACATTCAATTGGCCGTTTTATTGACGGAAAAGGCCCAGTTAAAGATATTCTAACACCAATTGCGAAAAACCTAGATTGAATTACTTCAAAGAATTGAGCATGAAAGAGGTAAAATTGTCGTAAAATAGATCAGAAATACATTTTACCCATTTTCTCTGCTTTCATTTTTCAGTGTACTGCACTTTGGAAAATGCCTACTCCTCAGCTGTTTTTATACCTACAGAACTGACTTTTTGTACACTTCATCTTAACATATAAAACTAAAAAACGATCATTCAGACTTTTAATATCTATTTTCGTTTCTTAGATAAAGTAATAAGAAGTTGAAATTTCACTATTTTGACTCATTTTTTGGATTTTTGACCTTTAATCCAATATTGC
>JARFOD010028972.1:0-10676 GCA_031763545.1 Mopalia muscosa
GCAGAGGACATCGTCAATCTCTAACTTCTATCAACTGTCTGTCTATCCTTAAGGTAAGATTTCTTCAGGTTTTTTATTTGTTTATTTTTTTTTTGTGGGAGTGGGGGGGGGGGGGGGTTCGTCCTGATCAAGGGGGGTGGGGTGGGGGTGGGTGGGGGTCGAACTGTTGAGACCACTACCCGCGAACTTGTTATTGTGTTCCTTTCATGATGCAAGCAGATGGTTGTTGCTTGGAGGGCGGTTCCTGGTCACTTTGAGTTTGCGGAGCTTCAGGGTCAACACAGGGCCGATTCCATCTGATGGTGTATATCCGCCGCGCCATATTTATAGTTGTCCCGTCTAGTAAATATTTGAATCGAGTGGCATGTACCTAGGGGACAATCAACCAAACCAATCCATGAAGCAATCCATACTGCGATGCTTTACACAAAATCATTTGGATTTTTAAAAAAATAAATACTGCGGTCGCATAACTCCAACAATTTTACACAGGTAGTTATTGTTACATGAATACACCACCTGCATATCAGTGAAATGCGCTTAAAAGGATGGAGTAAAACACCTTTCAGTTAATAGTACGGGAATACATATTACAGGTGATATTTAACAACTCGATTAGTTCGATTTGGGCGACATATAAAGTTTTTCACGTGAAGGTTTTTTATTCACGTACATATTCACATTTTTGATAGATCAAGTTCAACATTGTGCCAAAACATGCAATCAGATTAAGCATGCTGGTTAGTAATATAAGTCCGTTATCAGTGAATCCGTATGAATCGGGTGATTCATGAATCGGTCTGCTGGTCATTACGCTAATCATCCGTTAAGCTGTTTTTTTTTTTTTAAATATTTGAATATACAATTTCATTGCTTCGACTTAGCTGATTTCTAACTAACACGACCAGGCAATATTGGCTCTTCTACGTTTATACATATGGTATTATATAATCATATAACGGGGAAAAAGTTTTGATTGATAGATTGATTCATTGGTGTTTTACGTTGTGCTTAAGGGTATTTGACGCATATGACGGCGATGTATTCCAACAATAATTGACACTAGCACAGCCAAGATGTTAAGTGTTTCCATTTCATTGGAAAGTACATTTTCCTCCAATGCTAAGTAAAGACAGCATTGCTATTCTTCAAACAAACTGCCTTAGCCACAGTATATTGTAAGGCTTTGAATATATTTAGTTTTGCCATGCAGGCACATCGATATTTGTTATTTATTTCAAGGATTCCATTTTTTTCGATTTTGATATGTTTGCCTACATATAAAATTCTTAATAAATGCGCTCAAAGAAAATCGTGAAAACACTATTCATATTGAAGTTAATGCAGGTCGTATGATTTTGTCTTGATGTAAGGCTATAGCGTGCATGGTGGATCATCCTTCCTTTCAATAATTACATCGTTCCAAATCCCATCGTTACAGCTGCGTTACGCAAAATCACTCTTTGGATGAGTAAACATATATGCTAATCCTTTAAGTACAAAAGTGTATCATATGTTGAAAGAAATTTGGCTAGGTTTTGTATTATATAATGTGAACATATAACATATACACGTGTATGAATTCTTACACGCGCGGAAGAGAACGTGTATGCATGTTATACAGGTCTCAGTATCATGCGGTTGCTTTGGACAAAGACAAATGAAGTGCTGATAACGATTCATCAACAAGGGCATTACAAAAATTATGTAAACGATCTGTGCACGATCTTTGTTCACATGTCTTTTACACTTCTATAAGGCCGACTAAAGTACTATATTGCGTATTCACTCGAGATAAATGTTCATTTCTTGTCAAAAAGTAGCTCAGTGAATACTTAACCAATGCAGTTCGCTTTTTTTATTACAGGATCTGATAAAGGACTGCTGGACTCACGACTCTCTTTCCAGACCTGAGTTCTGTGAAATAACTAAAGATCTAATCAACAATGTAAGTTTAATCAATAAATTAAAAGGTACTTTGAAAGGTGCAAGAAATAACTCTTTTTTTTATCGCTTGGAGTAGAAGCTAACTTAACAACTAATGTGGTAGAAATGGGTGACTATTGTAAAAAGTGTTTATCTTTGTTTTGACAAAACTTATTTCTGAAACACAAAAATTAGTCTTGTTAGATTTTCAATCAATTGTTGTTTTTTTTTTTGTTATCGGTTTTAAGGCTGTCCTACATAAGCGACACAGCTCTTCCGAACCGGACGGCATCAACAGATCCTGGTTTCGAAATCGGATAGTTTTCACTTGAAGATCTTTATATCTCAGAAGATGAGATTGTATAACAGTGCTTCCCAGGCACTATGGCTGCTGGCTAGTCATAGATGACGTGTCCCCATTACGTCAGACACGTGCAGCGTGGAGCGGGCTGGCCCTGACCCCGCGAGCAGATGACAACAGGCGCTGGTTCTGCCAAAGTGTTGTCTGCTTTTCTACTGTGTCGCCTGAAGTCACGAGAAGGATGCTGGCATCCGTAATTGACGGCATAATTCGTCTGTATAGACTTTTCTGCGGGTATAGATCAGTTACTAAACAACATTCCATCGAAATGCGAATATACCTTCTGAAAAGCTATCTGCAACGATATGATTATGCAGCACCTTTATGTAAAACTGCAATGGCTGGTTCATAGAATGGCTCCGGTCAGGAAAACCATCTTAGCCAACGTTAATCTTAATTACCTTGATGACCAGTGTTAAGCATGAATCAACATTTATTACAAATGAAGGTACATTAATGGTGAAGTTTCAACAGTTTAATGAATTGTTCTTGGGCCGGTGGTTCGAAAGTTGGTTGACCAGCTAACCACAGGGACTCTGCAGGTGTATAGAAAAGAAAAAAATGATGAACACCTCTTGGGTCGACCCAGCTTACACCTTGGTGAAATGTAAGCGATTCAAGTCAACTACGCACATAAAATAAATGAGTACCACCTGTCCGTGTGAGACAAATAGTTAATCTTCAAATTCTTAGACAGAATTGTGATGTAAGTCATCTATAATTCTCAAACTTCGCTTGCAAACACAAAACTTTTCGTTCTTTCAGCTTACGAGCGATTTTTGTGGTTAGCTGTGATTGGATAATGTCGATGGCCTATTTAGTCATTAACCAATCACAGCTAGGATTTGAAGATGAACTATTTTTCTCGCAGACAGGTGGTTATTATTTTATGTGATAAGTGGACTTGGAACGGTTACGTTTCACCTGGGTTCACCCAAGATTCTCCGCCGTTATTATTTTCCATATACATAGGCTCAGAATGGCTTACCTTAAAGATCGTATAAGAGCATGTTAAATGGCATTCTGTAGTATCTGTACCAAAGAAATAGAAGTCATGTCATAATAAAAATTCTTTGTTGCGCAACGTCCACTATTACTCCGTTAACTGAACAGAGCTTTGAACAACAGGCACCTTGTCGCTAACAAGACACTTTTCATTTGTTACTTAAATGCTACGCATGCTGGAGAAAGGTATGCACTTTTTGGTTTTGCCTTGTACCACGGGTATCTACCGTTATTCCAACACAAAAAGATATAGCATATTACACAGTGAAGTTTAAATACCGGTACCAGAAATATTGTTAAAGTGAACGGTTGAAAGCGATAACACTTAGAGGCGGAGCGTAGATTATGTATTTATTTCAACCATTGCATAGAGCAATATTTATTTAATATTTTATTTACTCGATTACCATGACAAGTTTCCCGATCAGCTCTGATCCTGCCAATGTCCGAAAGAACTGTCTTTTTATTCGATATTCCTAAGTCTGAGCGTAATAAAGCCATGAGTTATCAATGTCGTATGCATTAAAATGCACGTTTTCAAATAAGATCATCTTTCTCGGTATTCAAGGACAATTTTATGATGGGGAACTCTCATAGATTCGTGGTTCCGCCTTTGTGGGAGCAAGATGTTTGCTATCAACAGCTTGGGGCCCGGCTAATTGACAGGGACTGGAAATGCGACATTTGTTGCTGTTCTGTTCTATTCAAGGTATCGCCGCATTTTCTCTAACTTATTGGTATCAATTCAGCTGGTCTATTTCAGTATATCAGCGCTTGGTGCATTGCAATCCACACTGAAGTACTCCATTTAATCCGTCAAACTGATGTGTAGTTAATTCACTCAATAAATTACTGTAGTCCGGACAGGGTCAAAGTTCAGAGTTATTACAAGGAGAGGTTTTCACTGATGTAAAATATCACTTTTATGCGTGATGAAAAGCCGGATATTTCATTGGCATACAACTAATAAAAACATTTACATAATTGGCTTCGGTTCTCTGATAGGCCCATATACATGCAGTAGTGTTTCACAATATAATTGTATGCAGTTCTGATCGAGGAACCGAGAAAAACTAAATTTGCCAGTTCTCAAATAAACCACATATATGAAAGCAGAACACCACGAAGTTCACATCTGCCAACCAGATACAGTACTCTTCCATGTCTGTTTATCACACATTTTGTCTAAACTGTGCAACCTTCAGTTAAAAATTAAAGGTGTTCACATCATTTTGTCAATGACATTAGGTAATCTATTTGGTGCAAGTTAGCCGGAAAATTGGGCTTATAATTATGTTTGCCTTTCCTCTTGTAAGGGTAATGGCGTAAAATATAATAAATAAGTGGACAGAGCGGATCTTCTCAGCTAGGTGCAGCTATACTATTATACTGCACTACAGAAGTACATCGTGTAGAGTGACACGGTTGATTATCTTATGAGCTAGATATAACCTCTCAAATAATGTACAAAGACCGATGCTACGTGACAGACATCTTTCTAGCGTTTGAAGTGCGTAAAAACTGTGATAAAATGTTTTATGAACGATAAGTTGTAATGTGAAGAGAGTAGTCTGTATATATAAATATAAATTTTATTTTTCTCCAAATCACTGTGATATACTGTTGTTAGAAATATATTTTATTTAATATGGGACACGGTGTAGATAATTTTCTTAATGTTTTTCTCAAGTGGACATTGGTTGTAGTATTATTTGTTATTGACACAATGTACTTGCATTTCATTATTTAAATAAAACATTGTACAGTAGTCTTTCCTTCCCACTGTCATTATATCATAAAATGTGCTCATGTTCCGTGCAGTCGAGAAACAGGAGTTGTACTCATCACATTTTCGGTCTTTTAATAATAATGATATATTTGTTATTTGAGATGTATTGAATAAAATTTAATGAGAACTCTTCAGTCAAACTTTAAGGATTGATAAGTGTTATTCAGATTTACATTACTCATTAGATACTTGGTCAAATAAGAGGTCAATAACAAGCCTTTTGCTGTGAATATCAAACATTTTATAATTAATAAATACACCAGTAACTCTGTCCATCTTTAGGTGTTTTCTGTCCAGTCCCAATCTAGTCATTTTTAGGCTGGTCATGACTAAATTATATTTTATCTGCACAACTTGTCATTTTTCTAGCAATAATTACATATTTTATTACGCTTTGGCAGTGAAATTTATTGCAATAGCCATCTATATCAAATAAAGTTTTCTTGGAAGTGATTATTGTTGGTCAATAGAAATTTATATAGAATTGTTTGGTTAGGATGTCTGTTAAAATTGTCAAATTCTATGTTCAATGGTTGTGGGTCAAGTGACTGGTTATAGCCCCTGTGCCTTCCCTTTCATTATGGAGCAATGTTTCTCTATGGTTTCTTGTGCAAGGCAAACAGCGGTTTATATATTTTAAAATTCTATTTCTTCCAATTTCTATTTTGGTTTTAACCACATGTTTTTATTGCATTGAATAAATTTTATCACTTGGATTAATTTATTTTTTGTCTTTAGAGTCTTGTCATTTAGTCAAATAAGTTCAATTGTAATGCAAACTTTTGAACAATCTTTTTCCATTTACAGCGAGTCAGTGTTTTTATTTATCCAAAAGAATTAATCACTGGGGTTTTATTTGCTTCCTTGATTTGGCGTTTTAAGCAAGGTTTTTGTACTTATTTATTATTTCACTTCTAACACTGGTAGTTCAATGGGCTACGTAATGTAACCAAGCCGGACATGAACAATTTAACAATATGGCCATACAATCAAAGCACAAATTGGTACAAGCATTGTCAAAGTTGCAGCTAAAATTACCACAAACCCAAGCACCTCTAAGTGGGGTCACCCATGAACAGAGATTAAATATGTAACCCTGATGGTTAATTATTTTAATTTAATTTACCCTCTCTCAAATTATTTAATTGCTCCAAGATTGTTGTAACCATATGATAGAAACCTATTTTCAATCAATCAGAAAGTAGTTCATAAAAAGGAAGTGATGTTAACTTGTGGTACTGTTATTGTGCCTCAATGTCTGCCGGTTTGATTGGCCTTTAAGGTCTTACTCAAGTCACTGAAGTGATTGTTCCTTATATTTTCCTTATACTCAGCTGTAACAGGATAAGAATACTCGCGAAATTTTAGTTTGAAAATCCCCAATCCAGCGATAGTAAAAAATCATATATTGGGTGATCTAGGCAGTTAACAGGGAGACTTGCAAGTGGGCAGAAGATCTGCTGGCCAACTGATCCACAGCCCTCACCCCCCTTTCTGTAACTCAATTGTAATGAAACCAGCACAGATTACCCTGCGAAGTGTATTTATTCACCCACATTTTTAAACTGAAAAACGATATTCTTTCAAAAACAGTCAAATTTCATAAATTCCAACAAATTGTTCTCTGTTGCGTCATAAATACATTGTCAAAGTGCTTTTATGAAAAATTAGATATTAGCAAAGAAAAAAATATGATAATACGGGGAAAATGTGGATGGAAGAACAAATTAGAACTCCAAAAGATTGGTAATCAATCATATTGATGGCAGACAAGAAATTATATTGTTTTGGAAAATGAGAGGTACACACATCAAAACAAGGACGTGTTTCTATTAATTACAGAATATACTAATGGTTTAACTGATTACAAATTAATATTATTATTTACTTTTTATTATCAAAACTGTTTCTGATTATTAAAGTTTGCTTTGATGTTTCTTAAGTTCTATTATAGAAATAAATATTACAAGAATAGGTGGGAAAAAATGCCATCAAATAGATGGTGTGTTAATTAGGAGGGCTGTTCCACACATGAACTAAGCCCAGGTTGATCCTAATCGTCATGGCAACCTTTAATACTGGTAGCATGTTGTGCTGAACAATATGATCAACTATTATATAAAGGGTACTTAGTGCATCATGCAATAAGATCCAGGAAACTGACTGACATTGACAAAATGTTGTAGGATATTGTACGAAAGCTTTATGCCCATAGTTTAACAGGAGATAATTTGATTTTACAATAGTTTATTATCGTAGGACATTTTGTAAAAAATATTAAGAGCAAGTTAATCAAAATATGGCACAATAAGGAGACAAAAAGCTTTTCCTTGTTGGAGGACACTCATCCAGGCAACTGATGAAACGAATGAAGAGCTGGTCTAATTCTTCAAAATGACATAAATTAGACCAGAATCACAAATTGTCATGTAACGATTCTATAGCAAATGTGAATCAGGCATAATTCATCTTGCATTGTATACTGGGTTCCGGGAAGCAGATAGAAGGCTCTCATTGACAATCTTACAGCTTCCTTCTCCACATGTCTTTTAACCAGTTCATGAGCACTATGATGCATACTTGACACATAATCCTAGTTTACGCATCACCACCTCCAGATTGGGGTGCAGGGGCTCCACTACCATCAGGTGCCTGCTTCTTTGTTCCAGATACTATATCATCAATTCGCAATAGCAAAATGGCAGTCTGAAAACAGAGAATATACAGATTAAATCAATGCTGTTGGTGTTGAGACAAGTTCAAAGATATTTCACTGATAATCATTGTTTGTTTGGTGTTTAACGTCGTACTTAAGGGTATTTCACTTATATGACGGATTGTCCACTTCACACAGCCTTATTACAGTGGAAAACCGAGAAGAAACCTAGTCAAAACCACCCCTACAATTGCTGGAACCACAACATGTGACCTGAAGGTCGTACCCTGCTGGAGAATTAATATGCCCCTATACTTAGTAATGACAGTACGATTATGTTTGAAACACTTCCATGGGAGTGCAGAAGTTTTGTGAAGTAACAACTGATTACATGCTCCAAGTGATTTAATTTATATGATAAAAGTGTTTGATTGGGGTTTAACATCGTACTCAAGGGTATTTCACTTATATGACGACAAGTTGGTGTTTAAAGACATCCTCATCACAGGGTATTCCGTGTAAATGATCATGGATTGTCCAATTCTTACTTTGCCTTACTTCAATCCTTTGAATGTAATGGAACTTATAAAAGTGGGAGAGATGTTTAAATAAAACAGCACAAGGAATGTGATCAAGCTCACCTCAATAGCAGTCTTGTATGTTTGAGCTTTGACAGAGAATGGATCCCAGATACCAAAGTCCTGCATATCTACCAGATTTCCTGTCTCCCCATCTACACCCCATGTGGTGCTATTAGCCTGGGCATGTTTGGCCTGAAACATAAAAACCTTGATGTTCAGAGCCTTGGTCCTGCTAGCAAAAGATCTAAGTTCAAATCCTGGTAGAAACAAGTATTTTGTTTCTGTACAATAAAAATATAATATGCCAGCAGAAGGATTTGTTTGGATAATGTTGATTGAGGGTTAACACCCTGGACATCACTTGGACTGAACAATGCCAATATAGGCAATCACAAGAGACAAATCCAAGACTGGTCAGCTTTGGGATTCCCTTTAGCTGTGTGTGTACCAGGTGAACAGAAATTTGAGACATATAGAGTAAAGGGGGGGTGTTTGTTTGATTGGGGTTTAACATTGTACTCAAGGGTGTTTCACTTATCCACTTCACACTGTTCCTTGCCTTATTACGGGAGGAAACCTCATTAAAAACCACCCCGACGATTGCCGGAGCCACACCGTCTGACTCACTCATATACCTGATGGTTGACACATGGATTTGATCCCATGAACAGTAAATTGGAGTAGGATTACGAAGCGTGTACACTACCATCAAGCCACAGGCCCTAGAGTAAATGGACATTGACACAGACGTTATTGATAAATGTGCATGGTTACTCACCCTCAGGGCTGTAAGTGTTCTAATCATGTTAGCCCCACAGTTCTGTATCAGGGTTCTGGGTATAACCTCCAGGGCACGGGACACACCTCTGTACGGCCACTGATGAACTCCTGTTATACTCTTTGCCTTTTCATTCATCGCCTGATCAAAAACAAAATTTATCTTCATTAATCAGTTAACTTTATTAGTTTGACCTCTACAAGGATTTTTGTCAACTTGGGTCAAAATAGGTTGGTTTGTTTGATTGGGGTTTAACGTCGTTCTCAAAGGTATTTCACATATATGATGATATGCCAGTCCAATGGGTGAAGGAAACCCCCTTCGACACCAATGGCAACAAACAAATACAGGACTGGACAGATTTTAATCTTAACAAATAAATTAGTCAACAGCTATGATTCTTTAGCCCATATTAAGAAAAAATGTTTCATTTCCAGGCAAAGAACAAAAGTGGCTGACATAACAGGACAGATCAGTTTTGAGAGAACCAGGTCCACAGGATAATTCAATCAATACCAAGACAAATCTAGATATGCGACAAAAAGACATCAAAAAGTTACTTTTGTGTTATTCTCACCTGAGCCAGTGCCATCTCTGTAGCCCCTCCCCCAGGTACTAACAGTGGATCCACCATGACATTACGAGCCACGTTCATAGCATCTTGAAGGTTCCTCTCCACCTCATTGAGGATATCTTTACTGGCGCCTCGTAATAGGATCGTACAGGCTTTAGGCTCCTCACATTCAACCAGAAACGCGAAGTACCTAAAATGAATTTTTAAATTTTTTTAGTTTGTACAGTTTCTAAATATTATGACACAAATGCAGGGTAATCTCTGTCCTGTTGTGAGGGTTGTTAAATCAGTAAACCTGATATTTTTTTGTTGTTCTTTTTCCAAGTTGGGGTCTTCTACAAGTGAATAACACATCTGCCAGTCATGATAGAGCCAGGCATTTTTTTCTGGACAACAGCAATACTTAGATTAATTCTGAAGCTAAAGCTGAATTTAAACAGTGACATAGCCATCGTTCCAAGAAGAAAAAGGGTTTTGTTTTATATGTGTCAAATTACCGCAACTATGTGTAAAAGTGTAGTTTTTAACCAGCGAAAGAACAAATTACCCCAAATGTATACAAGTACATGTAGACAGATACGTGATCTCTGTTTATCTTATGTATTCAATTAATCTTTAATTTTTTTAAGAAAAGTTCTTAACTTACTCTTCTCCAATCTTTTTAATTTCAAACAAGCCACATCTGGTACCAATATCATCCTCCTTCAACTCATCAGTTCTGGCGGCTATTGTTCCCCCACAGGCTCTAAACAAACAAAAATGTTTCAAATGATCACAAAATATAATGCATAACAAATATAGACCAATTAGATTCATCAGTATGCTACAAACTGGTTAAAATCCGCATGTTAACTTTGTTTGATTAGGGTTTAACGTCTTACTCAAGGCTATTTCACTTATATGACGACATGCCAGCCCAATGGTTGAATGAAACCACCCTCGACACCACTGGCAACAAACAAAGACAGGACGGGACAAATACAGGATGACAACAACAGGATGCAAT